>JAJKFJ010021638.1:0-77715 GCA_027382625.1 Tetmemena sp. SeJ-2015
AATCTAATGGGAAACTCTAATAGTCTCGAAATATCTTGCACTCATTCTACTATATGTAGTACAACAGAGCCTTAAAGAAAGAACAGATTTAGAAAAACAAAAGTAACTAGTCTCAGTAAGTTAAAATGAAGGTTATTGAGTGCACTATAGAAAGGAGAGGTTCTTCTACTTTGTTAGTTTCTTATCCCTTCGATGGGTCACTTAAGAGATCTATGTAGACAAGCGATCATTCCCATCATGATATCTTCATTGAGTATAAATGATTTCTTGCATCTTAAATTTATTGAGCATATGAAATCGAAAGATCAAATGAAGAGAGAAAGATACTACGATAGGATTGGTATAGATACAATTGAGCCAACTCACCTTAAGGATCTTCCAGAGTTTGATATGAAAATCTCTCAAGGTTCGTATTTTCCCCAAAATAATGTTATCATCATCTTTACACCAAGGTTTTTAACCTCCTTCTAATTTAGATACCAATGACCATAGATAATCTCGAGTCAGTCATCTGCGAGACCATGGATCCTATTCTCCACTATAAGCATAAAGAAAAACTACCACTAGTCTTGCAATGAGTTAGAATCTTGCTAAATTGACTCCTTCTAAGGTAGGGGAGTAGAATGAATAACTCAGGAAGACGACTACTGCAACTGCTTCTCAAATATCACAATAAAAATTGGGGGATATTTCTCTAAAGAATACGCTTCAAGCAAGCAATTTAGGTGTCAATTCAAAAGTGAAAAATAATTAGCCTCCTCAAGAATAAAATGTGTTGAAAGATAAGAATTGGGACTCAAATAGTATGATCAAAGAAGCATATTGGTATGATGATTTAGAAGAAAGACAGAGAGAGGGCAGTTAGATAATTATATAGCAGCATTTATTTATTACTTCAGTTAAAGCACTTAAGTAATGCTGATGTCATATGACTAAACCTAGTCTGAGACTAATACATACTAAATCAACCCTAAATCCCATCTTACTCGCTCTACTGATGACATTTTTAGAAGCCAAGACTAAGCCACACTCAGAAACATTACCAACACCTACAAGTTAGGGCCTCCTCGAAAGGTCACGTTTTAGGAATCAGAACTTGTTCCCGTCTCTTAATTTGGAGAAAATGGCCTTTCTGGTGTTACTTCGAATCGAAAACGCTCAAGACGCTTTTAATAAGACCCTTTGGAGCAAAGTGAGGTCTACGAAATATCTTCTACAAATAAACTTCATCGAAGCTAAGACAGACTTAGAGAAAACTTGCTTTCTAAATTAGCTTATGAGCACATTTGGATACCCTAGGATTAAAAACTCTCTAGTCATCAAACAGTAATTATTTTTGATTGGGACGATACGCTTTTGCCAACTACTTTTCTCTCAGCCAATAATGAGCACTTATTAGACTGCAAGAAACTAGCATTCCCTGAGAAGCATAAATCTGCGCTTAATCACCATGATACCGTAGTTTGCCAAATCTTGGGGAGTGCCCTTAAGAATGGAAAGGTATTTATAATCACTAATGCTCTAGAAAGCTGGGTTTATGAGAGTGCATCAACTTTCATGTTTAAAATTTATCCCCTCATTCTTATTTAAATATCATGCCAGCAACTTATTCACTGCTGATTTCTCAAAGAGTGAAAGTGATAAGTGCCCGTGCTAGATATGAGGATAAATTCCCACATCATGACGTACTGTGGAAAGTATTTGCCTTTCAAGATGTTCTGAAAGAGGGCCATATAGAACCAGGCATCTTGACTAATCTGATATCAAT
Organism: Tetmemena sp. SeJ-2015; assembly: GCA_027382625.1. Taxonomy (NCBI): domain Eukaryota; phylum Ciliophora; class Spirotrichea; order Sporadotrichida; family Oxytrichidae; genus Tetmemena; species Tetmemena sp. SeJ-2015. The sequence goes on from JAJKFJ010021638.1 coordinate 1,769, forward strand.
TGGGGATTCAGACATTGAGGTAGCAGCTGTTTACGACTAATTATTTTAATAGACTTGGCTTCACAGTTCGAGAATTACTTCTTGAAAATAGTGAAGCTAAAGGAGGAGCCAAAGACTCCTGAAGATCTCACCAAAGAGCTAAAATAAGTACTGACCGTATTCGAAGAGATAATTATAGCGCAGCCAAAGCACTATGTATTTAACATGAAGACATTCCAGAGAGTGTTTCAAATCAACAAGGAGGAGGTTCCTTAAAATAGGATCAAAATTAAGGTTGAGGAAATGCAAATGAAAACAAACAGAGTAGTGCAAAAGGCACTTGAAGATATCAAAGAACAAGAGGCCAAAGCGAAAATTGATTAATCAAACAAATAGGCTGAGGTACATGAGGCAGTGGAAATTATTCACACAAAGCAGAGATACTAGTCTCTAGATTCCAAATAAAGGAAATGAAATTCTAATTCGATTAAAGTCCTAAAAGAACTTAAAATCTAAGGCAAATTTAATTAAGTTCAAGTTTCTATATTTTCTGCTATCTCAGCGAATTAATTGATGTAAGTATGTAATTTTTTAATAAGAATATTTATTTTATTTGCTGTCATATAGATAAGACGTCCTCTTTTTTCGTCAAAAGGTAGATGGAGTCTCTCAAATTCCAGACGAATTTAATACCCTAGATCAATAAATTGATGTTTTAATGCAACATTTTTAAGATCAAATTAAGTTAATTACAAGGAGGATTGATCGAAAAACATCTTATTTATTAAATAGTTGAAGGAAAACACTTACATTAAATATTATGAGCGAGAATGGTGTAATGAGGTTTCTCACTCTGTATAAGTTTATAGGTGGTACGAACGTTATTGATTAAGAAGAGATTCTCTAATAAAGTGATGGCTTTTCAAAACAGAGGGCCTCCCTTTGCTTCCTCCTTTCTAGTTTTTATCTTTCTATCAACTCTAATAATGCTAAAACCACATTTATATCTGTAATTAATAAAATATGTTAAGTTCAAAAAGACTTCTTTAAGTATTACATTGATTCTTGTCCTTTTATAAAGCCTTGCATTATTTACAAAGGCATATATCTTAGCAATTGATATCTTCGCAAACTTAATTTGAGCGACTATTTTGCTCCTTCTGAGTATTCAAATAATTATGAGATAAATCCTCGATTTCTTTAAGTTTCAGTAAATGCAGAAATTACATAAACTTAAATTGCAATCTACTATCGATAAAAATTTAATTATCTTATTAATTTTTGACTATAATTTTAGCTTTGTTGTCATAAGTCACATTGAACGGTTTCTTAATTTGCTCGCAGTAGTTACATCATTAATATGTATGAATGATATCATTTATAAATTAGTCGATAATTTGATCCTTAGCATGCTTAAACGACTCAGCAACAAAGTAGTAAGGTTGCATGGAGCTGATGGGGTAATCCATAAAAGCTAAATTGTAAAAGATAATTAACCAAATGATTCTGAGCGATCTCAAATGGATCCAATGGAATTAATTTAGGCTTATCAGTTAGACAATATTCTAGCTCTCCAATACTGCTGAGAATTCCTGCTCCATAAGCCTTTGTAGTTCCCTTCTCTTTGCACATTCCAAACTCAATTGTGAACCAGTAAATGGCTGCCAGTCTTTCCAATTCTCTCTCATTGGCACCTAGGGAAGCCAATCCGATTTCTTAGGAGAAGTCTGCGAAGTCTTGATGGGCAAACATGGGTGCATGGCCCATCAACTCATGAATGATGTCTGGCTCAGGGGTATACAAAGGAGTACTATGAGCGCATATTTTAATAAGGGACTTAATTGAATCTATGATGTCTGATATATTGAGTGCTATGAAAGATTTTGAAGGCAAGCCCATTCAAAAACTCTCTCTGAGTTAGAAGACCTCCCACAGGTTTTAGTCTCCAGCCAGTTTTCTATTTCAAGAAGTTTGAAATGTCATTCAGTCATTTTATTTGGTGGAAAAAAGAGAATTGATAAATTATGATTGAGCTGTGGAATATTGTCTTTGCTGAAACCGACGTGCTTCTAGAACTAATCAATTGTCCAGTTGAATTCCTCGCATGCGTGAGTCTTGAAGAGAGTTGTGAGACTAGGATAAATATAGCCCCACACTTCCTTCTCCTACTTGGTGTAGTTGATATAGATAGGAATTTAATGGAGAATCGAAGGTTGTAGGAAGTAAAATGAACGCTTTTCAAGGCTGATGTCTAGCGGCTCTAATGCGTGGCAGTTTGAGTTTTTCTCTATTCTTGGTGGAATTTATTTGAAAAACCGAATTAATTAAATTAATGTACACTCTATTAAATTAAACCAAACTTCATTTTGATCTTTTTAGACTATTAGACTATTAGACTATTCGAATAAATGGGCAAATACTTTTTAAAATTGGGAATAGATTACGCATCAATATAATTATTGACTACGGGGTATTCCAATAGTCTAAACTTCCATTCTGAGAAATGTGAAAGAGATATTTAATTAGGGCGAGATGGGTGTGAATTATTATTTTTAAATATTAAAGTTCATTACAAATGGATGATCACAGGGGAAAGCTGCGAGTCAGAACAAAGCACTGAGATGGAAGGCCCCGATTACATGACTGAGCCAATGGCAATACCTCCAATAGTGTACATCTTGCGAAAAATGGGTCGGCTTAGTGAGAGGAAGTCTTATACGCGCGGAGTAGACATGCCCAGATGGAGAGACCCAGAGTCCACTAGTAGTCAGTTTTCCTTGGACAGAGATGCAGCTGGCAGGATTCTTCGGGAGAACGATGATCAAGGGCTTGCATCTAGCCAATGCAGTAGGAGAGAGAGAGACAACAGGCTAGCTGATACAGTCACAGAGCAGATGACATATGTCGGAAAAGAAATGTTTGTTTGAGAAGAATAAGATGCGCTGTGTGCTCGGCGAATGCAGTTTAGTATGTTAAGTTAAATTTTAAAGCACCCATCTCGCCCTAATTAAATATCTCTTTCACATTTCTCAGAATGGAAGTTTAGACTATTGGAATACCCCGTAGTCAATAATTATATTGATGCGTAATCTATTCCCAATTTTAAAAAGTATTTGCCCATTTATTCGAATAGTCTAATAGTCTAAAGTCTAAAAAGATCAAAAATGAAGTTTGGTTTAATTTAATAGAGTGTACATTAATTTAATTAATTCGGTTTTTCAAATAAATTCCACCAAGAATAGAGAAAGACTCAAACTGCCACGCATTAGAGCCGCTAGACATCAGCCTTGAAAAGCGTTCATTTTACTTCCTACAACCTTCGATTCTCCATTAAATTCCTATCTATAATAGGCAGAGTGGTATCTGCTAGTTTATAATTTCTGGATAATAGAGCAATTTCATCTCTTCTCAATCTATACTACTCATCATTAAAATTATATGAAACATAGATGTTAATCAGTAAAACCTGCATGGTCGGTGGCCTAAATGCCATCACCTGAACCTAATATCCTTTTTCCAATATGATCAAAGTCACTCATCTTAACTGGGAACCAGGGCACCTCGGGGGTTGTGAGAATATGCACCTTCTTTGAAATAATTTTGAGATCAGCTAGCATTGCCTGCACTTTGTAGTCCTGCAAATCTCCATTGAAGTCTGCTTAAAAACTCACTAGCAAATCCTCATCTATTTGCTTGCTTGGCCTAGACAAAATCCTTGTCATGTTATCATCATCATCTTAATTAAATGGATATATTCAAATGTTGATTTTGTGGTTTCTAAAGACTTCAATAATGTTGAATAGGATGCCTGGCTTGTCGGCTGTCTCGATCTCTATAGAGGTTAGATCCCTAACTTCCCAATAGTCGCGTGTGTCATCCTGATATACGTTTTCTCCTGGCTTGACTGCACTTAACTCAGGTACTGATGCACTCATACCATTGGATCAAAAGTAATATAGATGATTGCTTTAAATGATTGGCAAATCCACGAATCAAGCAATCGACTGGTAGCTTAACTGACTTGGAGTTAGCTACTACCGTCTTTGATTGAGATGGTAAGAGTGATGTTTGAGAACTGAGAAGGAGTCTTTTGATTGTAAGATGAGAGTTCTTTGAGAGCATATTAGAGGATAACTTATATAGTCAGAAATAATTTATTATAAATCCTATTAACATACTCTCAGATCTTTCTTTCCAATTTTAAGATCTCCTCATATCTTTTACCCCTTTTTTTAACATCTGCTTTCAATGTTACCTTTTACATAACATATTAAAAGTTCATTTATATATTAAGTCATAAATAATATGCTTTTGCCTCACGTACCTGGTAGCCTCATCACGGAAAGTATCCCTCTAATACATCAAGGATATAAAATGCGGATACACATTCTCTAAAAATATCAATCACTGGTATTTAGCTGCGAATTAAATACTATTATTCTTTTTCTTCTTATTAATTTCTCGTATTTATATTTCCTTTAATGCTCAAATTTTTTTTAAGTATTTATAAGATTATTCTGAATGGAAGGATCTTTCAAGCTTGAGAGAGCAATTATTATTTAAATAATTATAACAAGTTTTAATAGGAATAAATTAGAATTGGAACTTTCGAAGTGAGTGTGCAGTTTAATACTGGAGGGGTACGGTGAATAAGATTATATATTATGTCAAAAAAGTGGCTGGTCTCTTAAAATTTCCTTTCTTGTTTTAATCTTTCTGTCGACTGACACTGAGTTTGTCTTATTATCGTATAAAGAGAATTTTTGTGAATTTAAAGCAATTTTTAAATAAATGCAAAATATACGCTTTATAGGGTCTCCTTCTAGTATAAAGCACTCTTGCAAATGACTGATCCTTGCGTGAATTTTGAAAAATTCAATGCCTCTCTACTGATTTAGAGCATATGTTCATGATCTGTTTCACATTTGTTCAATGTATTCATCCGAGATAGTGTAGAGGCTGTAGATATTCTGAAAGCTGCTGTCAAATCTAACATTTTCATCATATTTTCTCTCATTCTCGTTGGCAAAATGTTGAGTGCTACTGCATTTTCTTTTCTAAAATGTGTTCTTTGACTGAATGGGCTATGCTTTCCACTCCATTAATAATTGTAGAACTAGATTAAATATATGAGAACTAAATTAATTAATCAAACTTGATCACTAAATTAATTAAGAATTAGCAAAAAGGAATTAAGATATGCAACAGTATAATTAAGACAAGGTGAAATGCTTAAATCTATTAGAGATATTAATTAAGATGAGTATTAAGAATGTTTGCATCAAAAGTTAAAAACTTTTTGCTAATTCTTAATTAATTTAGTGATCAAGTTTGATTAATTAATTTAGTTCTCATATATTTAATCTAGTTCTACAATTATTAATGGAGTGGAAAGCATAGCCCATTCAGTCAAAGAACACATTTTAGAAAAGAAAATGCAGTAGCACTCAACATTTTGCCAACGAGAATGAGAGAAAATATGATGAAAATGTTAGATTTGACAGCAGCTTTCAGAATATCTACAGCCTCTACACTATCTCGGATGAATACATTGAACAAATGTGAAACAGATCATGAACATATGCTCTAAATCAGTAGAGAGGCATTGAATTTTTCAAAATTCACGCAAGGATCAGTCATTTGCAAGAGTGCTTTATACTAGAAGGAGACCCTATAAAGCGTATATTTTGCATTTATTTAAAAATTGCTTTAAATTCACAAAAATTCTCTTTATCACGTTAAATGGTCTCTTTATTTATTCGCAGTAGTCAAAAATAATATACATGATAATATTATGAGTCGATTATAAGGTCCTTCGCATTTTAAAAGGACTCGGCTACGAAATATAAGGGTTGAAAATCAACGAGAGGGTAGTCTAATAAATAAGCTATAGGTAGATATTTATTTTGTGATGAATATTTTTAAGTCAAGGTGATTTTATGTTATCTCATATGGATCCAAGGGTAAGTACTTAGGTTTGTCAGTTAGGCAATATTATAACTCCCCAAGACTTCCCAACTAACCCGCTCCGTAGGCTTTTAGGGCTCCCTTCTCTTTGCACATCCCGAATTCTATTGTGTAAAAATACAGAGCAGCAAGTCTCCTCAATTCTTATTCATTCTACAAACCACAAATAAGCATACAATACTTTTATATCATACAAATTATAATATAAACTAAATTAATTATTCCTTATTTTGTGGGTTAAAGTTTGTAAAATATCGTTATTACTCTTGAATCTTAAAAATTTACAATATAAATAATCTTATATAGCTGAGAATTTAATAAAAAAGAAAATTAAATTAGATATTAAATTAAAATGGAATAAATCAGCGGCAGTTGAAGTGTGTCCAATTTAAATAGTTATTACACCATTCGATTCAGCATAAAATTCTAAGAACTTTTTATCCTTACAACTTTTGTGTGGGGACCACTCAATACAGAGTTATAAGAGACACAAGTTCTGCTGAAACTGATATTAGGATTTGAGTTCACTGTGCACATCATATCTCGCTGCTGAGAGGTGCTACGAAGATGATTAAAGAAGAAACTTATATTAATTTTTAATAAGCTATCGAACAAGCTGCAGATTAGGGGCTGAATCTACGATTTCAACTGACACCATTTTGCGACTCTCCATTTATTATTTTAATCAATCATAGATTTTAATTAAAATTCCTACTATAATAAGTTAGAACATTTCAAATATAAAATACATAATTTTCTTCATAAGAGGAGCATTAAAAAATAAAATCCTCAGAGGACTATAAATAAGATACTAAAAAGCTGATTTTATTAAATTTATAATATAGCATTTGCTAAGGTATACAGGTTTTGATCAGCGCCTAGTGAGGCTAATCCGATTTCTTAAGAAAAGTCGGCGAAGTCCTGATGGGCAAACATAGGCGTATGTCCCATTAATTCATGGACAATATCTGGCTCGGGGGTATATAGTGGTGTACTAAAATTTGCAATTATAAACTTTTACTTGTACTATGATGTCTTATATATTAAGAACTGTGAAAAATTTTGAAGGCGAGGCCATTTAAAAATTCTCTTTGAGACAGAAGCCCCCCAATTGGTCTCATTCTCCAGCCTGTCTTTTCTTCCAAGAAATGCGAAATGTCATTCATTCGAAGTAATTAAGTTCTAAGAAAGTAGTCATCAATTTGTATTTATGTATATAGATTGAGCTATGGGATGTTGTGTTTATTGTAGCCAACCTCTTTCTAGAATTAATTCAGAATCTCTAAATACTCCTAGCAGGCATGAGTCTTTTAGAGCTCAACTAGCCGAGTGTAAAGGAAGCCCCAAGTATCTTTTTCCGTTTAAGTGTAGTTAATAATTGGGAGGTCTCGATCTCCAATCTTGTAGCTATTAGATAATTGAGCGATTTCATCCCTTCTTTTAAGATATACAGGATCATAAGAAAATATTCTACTCCTAATACTCATACTACAATAATAACAAATCAGTGAAGCTCGCATGGTCTATAATGGGGATGCCTTCCCCTGCTGTAAGCAATTACTTTCCAATGTGATCAAAATCGCTCATCTTAAGTGGGAACCAGGGGACCTCAATTGTTTCGCAAATGCTAACTCTCTTGGATATTTGTTTAAGGTTGGAAATTAAAGCCTATACTTTAAAGTCTTCTAAATCGCCTTTAAAGTCGGCCTGGAAACTCACCAGCACTTCCCCATCTATTTATTTCTTGGGGCGCGAAGGTATCCTAGTCATGTTTAAATATACATTGCGATGAACTATGAGTTATTTAATTGCTTGAATGAATGAATGTTAATCTGATGGTTCCTAAAGACCTCCATAATGCTGAATAGCACGCCGGGCTTGTCTGAAATCTCTACCTCAAGAGAGGTTAAGTCTTTGACTTCCCAGTAATCCCGGGTGTCATTATAATCCTTTAAAACAAATATTATCAATAAGTACACCACTATTTCAATGGATCATTCTTGATTAAATATATTAATGAATTGATTGTCATAAACGTTTTGACTTTGCCTGGCTTCCATTATATTTGAAGCCTCGACATTAATGGCAATTGTTCCAAAGTCTTGTTGAATCGGCGTTTATAGCTAACTGGAGAATGCACATTTATTTTGCTTTAGCATTTGGCATTATGTGTGGTTTAGCTAAGGTTTTGCACTAATTTTCAGATTTTTGTGAGTCAGTGATGATGGGGATGCTCCGAGCATCTTGAAGAGTTTACGGGTTGAGGACTTAGACAGCATCAGAGGGCTTAATTAAAAAGATGAATATTATTATGGAATTCAGAGTAATTCATAATTTAACAACAACTTTTTGCCAAATTATTCTTTTCGAATTAACTTATCTCAGAGAATCCATCCCTTTTTAGTCATCAAAGGTAAATAAGCAGTCTTCATCATAATAAAAATGGAAAAGACTCGTTAGTAGTAATGAAGATAATGGCTATAAAGGTGTGACTGAGAAAATATTCTTTAATTTTAGAGAAATTTACTGATAACAGCTGCGAGAGAAGAAACCTGCTCTTCTCACGAGCTTGCGTCACTGAAAGGCAAAGCATTTTAGCTATGGAATTAACTTGTAAATCAAACGAGATTGTTAGCTGAGACGATTGTCTAGTTGGCAGTTAACACTTCAGCTGACTTTTGAGACTGGAGTAACTGATTGAATTGCTCTCTGGTCATGGAAACAACTCTAGGGCCTGCTGATTGTTGAACCAACTGAGGAGCGGGAGTCTCTTCAACCTATCTTCTCTGGCTGATTAGTAATTATAATTGGTAGGAATTTGATCAGGTTAAGAATGGAAGCTGAGTCTGACACTTGGTATGAAGTGGGTGGGGCAGAGTAAAGAGAAGACTCAAGTCTGGGAGGGACATAGGTAGCTTCTGCAGCCTATACCTCAGGAGCAGCTTGCACTTTGGTGTGAGCATCGATGATTTGAGAAGCCTTTGCAGACTGGTTAGAGGTGGCCAACTTCTCAATGACTTATGATAAATTATTTGCACTTGACTACCTTGGCTTGGTCAGCAGTAACTACAACTGCATTCTCGTTGTCGTGGACGCTTTGGAGGTAATTGACCTTAGTCATCTTGGCAACGTGGCTCTTAATGACTAAGGACATTCCTGCCATCAAGGCAATAGCGCTCATCACGATTGTCACTGATCTAGCCTGAGTCTTGACGGGAGATTTCTTGGGTGCTTTAGCAGAGAGAACTGGGGAAGCCTTGGCAGCGCGGACAGTCTCCTCAGGCTGAGCCTGGAGAGTTTAAGTCTTGAAGAGATCTTCGAATCTGGGAGCGTGCTTGGGAGTTTCTCCATGCTTGAAAACCTTCTCAATCTTGTGCTTGGTTTCCTCGAATTTGTCAAAGAAGTGCTCAAATTTCTTCTCAATCTTATCAGCAAAGCCAAAGTCTAAGCAGCAATCATGAAGAATTTTACATAAATTAGAGTAAAGATTTATTTAATTCTAAAATGAAAATCAAAAGAGCAGAGGCAGTTCCTTTAGTAAGGATTGCAGGCTCAAGTCACTTTGATTGAAATAAGCTAGTTCCTTAATCAATTTTTTCTAGCTACAATTATAACCCTTTTAAACGATTTAAGACTTGAGGACTGTTTGAACAGAACCCATCTTTGTCGTTAAATCGAGCAAATTTTCCTTGAAAAAGCAAGAAGCAATTATAAGTCCCATCGAATAAACGTCGAGTGTTGCAGTTCCCTGCCTAATCTCATCTTTCTCTCGGTGCCTCACCCAGACAATAGGTGGAATGCTAGAATCAATAGTAACCTATCCAGGAGTACAAGCATATTCGAAGGTTGACAAAAGTACTAGAGGTGGAGTGGATCCTATTATTCAAAAATAGCTTGGGCTAAGCAACCTGTGAGTAACCTCTGCTCGGTGAACTTCGTCCACAATTGCAATCATCTTTGACAAAACTTCGATGAACATATAAGGCTAGGGAGAACCTTTTGCAAATTAAGCAAAAGTGTAATCGTACTCTTAGTACACGAAAACAATCTCGTCATCAGTTAAATGGATCCTCATCAATAAGTCTATGCCTTTTATTCCTTTCTAAGTCAAGTAGCGACAGGTTTTGTAATCTTGAAAAATTCTAAGTAAGCTTGCTGCATCTTGTCGAAGCTCCTCTTTATTGAAGGCAAAGTAATTCTTTTGATCTATTATATCTTCCTCAGGTGAGAAGAGAATAAGCTCGTCTTATTTGACCATTTCGTTTATCATAACCTCGAGTTCGTATCGATAAGAAAACTTTATTTCTAAAGCGTCGAGCTTCCTCTAAACTTCTTTCTGAGTTACTCTCATCTGACTTGATAGGAAAGCTTGGCTGCTGAAGATTGAAAACCTGGGACTTTGCTTCGTGTTTTCGATTTCACTTTCACCCTCGCTCAGTAAGGGTGAGATAGGCTTTTTAGGCGAAGCATTCCTGTGAAGTAACAAGTTAGGAACAAGAGGCTGGTCTCTCAATGAGCTGGAGCTTTGATGCTGAGGTACATAAATCTATGTCCCACTGCTCTACTCTCTAGGCAATGCGTGGAGTTACTCAATTACAAGTGGGCTATAGCCGAAAAGTTAAAGGTCTTTAATTGAGTGCTTTGAGAGATGCTCTCTCAGCTCTTTTGCACAAGAGTAGATTTTCTCCTAGTCAAAGCATTTTAAGCATTGGTACTTCCCATTTACTTTGAGCTATTAGTAAAAGCCTGTGGATCAAGAATGAACCTTGAAATGGCGTCTCAATTCTTTAGGCTTAAAAACCTTTTTGCAAATCCCACATAGTGCAAGTTCACGAGGCTCCATTAAGCGCTTTGATTTTTTATTTGCTCTCCTCAACTCCCACAGTTTTAGCCACTCTCTGTAGCCTTCTTGCCCTCTGACTCTCTTTGAATTGAAAAACTTATCGATTAGAGTTTTCTACTCCTCATTCAATCTAAGACATGGTGGTAGGAAGTCTTGATTGGAGCAGTCATTGACACTGCTAGGAGTTTAAAGTTGCGCTACCTATTACATATTGAGCTTTTAATTTATTATTTAATACATAAACTTATGCACTCTAATTTAATCATGATCTTTAATAGAGCTCTCTTAAGTCAATCAACTTTCCTTGAGCTCCAAGAAGAACTCAATTTAGGATATCCAATTTAAGACTGTTTTTAGGCAAAAAAACATCCAATTTAAGACTCATAAAATGATATCCAATTTAAGACTAGAAATTGGAGATAAAACATCCAATTTAAGACAAAGAAATGGGATGTCCAATTTAAGACTGTTTTTAGGCAAAAAAATATCCAATTTAAGACTACTTTAATCAAAATTTGGATGTGTTCTAGAATGAGTATTCTTTGAGGACATAAGCTTAAGTCCTCAAGAGCAAGAGCTAGGTTTAGAATTAGATTCAAAAGGACTTTTATGAGGTACACAAGCTCAATTAATACTTATGTATACTAAATTTATCTATAATTCATTCTATTAAATAGGCACTAAAGCCGAAGGGAACCTAGCTTGCTGCTCAATGAACTCAATTTTTAGACCATAAGTGAGTATCAACTCTACTCAACTCGTAAGCTCCAAGTAGTTAGAGTCTCGATTCAGCTCGAAAACAGACCTCTACTCTTATTTGAAGTTTTCATGTAAGTTATGTTTTGAACTCTCAATAATTCTAGCTGGTTTCAATTTACCTTCTCAGAAGAGAACGAGTCTACGATTTCTAAAAGACGTGCTCTCTGGTTAAAAATTTCTCATTAAAACGTCTGAGATAACCACTGTGAATGTTCCAAATTATCCAGAGCTCTCAGTGGCCAGCATTTTTTCACAAGTGCGAGAAGACAAAGAGCTAGTTCGCTACCTTAACTTCTACGAAGATCTTGCAGAGCTACCGGAGAGGCAATTCTTTTTCTCCATTCTTGGCACACTTAGAGGAGACTATTTGTAAAAGCTAGTCCTTCAGCAACAGCAACTTAGAATCGCAGGATAGATTGAAGAAGAAAAGCTTGACACTATAGAAATCAGCCAGGAAATGCTCGGAAACTTGGAGGCTATGCCATTCTTTTCAAGTAAATATACTGGTAACATAAACATATGTATAGGAAAGAAGGGAAGAGCACTAGCTCTTCTTAAAGTGAAATCGCAAGGAAAGCGCCAGCAAAAGAAGAGAAAGAGATATGAGCTTGGGTGCTCGTACTCAGATATTTCAATAGTAAATACAGAGCAAGCTAAGATAATGAGAGCTAACAATCAGTTTGACAGCGAAATTTCTATTATGCGGTCTCCTCCTGCAAAGAGATTGCTAGTGTGACTACAGAGTCATGAAGTTTAACTTAAGTTAATTAAAGTTTAAGCTTAATCAATTTCTTTCCTCCACAAATTGTTTCATCAATCTCAAGCCCCTGGCTATAGTCTTGCAGCAGTCCTCTTGTTTAATTGATACTATAGCTCTCGTAACTAAATCCAAGTGCTCTCTCTGAGAAAGCTTAAAATCTACCTAAGCGAGAGCAATTTTATATCTCCTCTTGACTTGAGAAAAAACTTCTTCAATTGGATTGTAAGAAGAGCAGTAAGGCGCGTTAAAAAGAAGCTCTATCCTATGCTTATCACAAATTGACTTGACAGCTCTCGAATGGTGTGCCCTAAGATTATCAAGAAATACGACTATTCTTTCTTGAGGATGGTTTCCTCGAAGCTTTGATAAACCATCAACTATGTCTTCAATTTTTATTGACAGACTTTTTGTAATCAATACTTCAAGTCCTCCTCTTGAGCTTATCATGACTAATGAAGCAAGTGTTTGAAGCTTGATTCCTTCTCTGTGCAAAACCTGATTTGAGTACGGTTTTGCCCACGATTTAATTGCAGCTCTGTAAGGCTTGAAGATAGTCTCGTCTAAGTATACTATAAAAGTGGCTGAAGATTGCAAAGCCTGCATTTGCTAGTATACTTAAAGTTATGTCCTCATAATTTCTTAGCAGCGTCTTTCACTTAAGTAATAGCTACTTCGAGTTACCTTATACCTCACTCCGTGGATTCTTTAAACTCAAAGAAGAGCAGCTTTCGATAATTTCAACTCTGGAAAGTGGCGGTGAAATTGTAAACATCTTTAGGATAGTGAGAGGTGCTTCTGTTAGGTAAGCGTGCTATCACTCAACAAGAAGCAAAGTTACTCGAAGTTAATCAGAGAAGATTTTGCAGATCCTTGAAATCTAGAAACCGATCCTTCAACAGCAGCTTTGCAAATTTTGAAGATTGAAGAATAACTGAATCCAGTAGTTGCTTAAATTGCAGAGTAAGTACAAAACACTCTGCTCTAAGAAGTTGGTTTCAAATTTCTAAATCTCAGCAATAAAACAATTGAGGAGTCTTCAGGCTAGACTGCTTTCTTCTTCATTGTGTGACAATAACTGCAGTGAAATCAATTATTTTTTATATTTACTTCACTTGGATAAATACTTCTTGAATAACTAAGTGATAGATATTAACTTAAATTCATTCTTTAAGTCCTCATCATCCTCTTCTCTTCTGTTTCTTCTGTCTCTGTGCTCGTGGTGTCTCTTGTCTCTTCTGTCGTGGTGCTTGCCCCAGAACCATGAACCCTCTTCTTCGTCCTCATCATCATTATCCTCGAAGTCCTCGAATCTTCTGCTGTGGTGGTGGTGATCCCTCTTGTGTCTCTCTTCTTCATCATCCTCATCGTCGTCTCCGAAGAAGTCGAACCACTTGCTGTGGTGGTCTCTTTTTCTATCTTCATGCTTGTTGTGGTGTCTCTTTATTGGATTTTGGTCCTCTTCCCAGTCGTCTTCATCCTCCTCATCCCAAGGGTAGTCTTCATCCTCATCGTCCTCTTCTTCGTCATCATCTTCTGCCTCATCCCAAGACATGTCATCCTCATCATCTGACTCTTCTTCCTCATCCTCGTTCACTTGATCCCAGGGTACGAAGTCATCATCATCTTCAGTTTCATCCTCGTCTTCGTCTTCGATCATATTCCAATCGAAGTCCTCGTCGTCATCGGTGTTAGTCTCTTCATCATCTTCGACTTCTGGAAGGTCTTGATAGTCGCTATCATTATCCCAGTCGTCAGCATCTTCTTGGTCCCATGGATAGTCCTCATCTTCGTCAGTCTCAGTAGAGTTTGTGACCTTGGGTCCGAAGAACTCATTAGCATCTTCCTCGAAGTGATCAAGGTAGGCCATGGAGGATCCTTACTTAGTTTCTAATTATTCCTTATGGATGCACTTAAAACAAGTTTGGTTGGCGTACTTCTCTTCGTCTTCGGGGTGACCTTCGTCATCTTCGCCTGGGAAGAAGTCGTCGTCTTACTGTGACTATCTCAGCTTTTGGAGTCATCAAATTGTAATAAGGTATGTATGAGTTATAATAGTCTCATTTGGGCTAGTCTCAAAGCATTCTGTTGGTCCTTCTTGTACTTGTCCTTGATCTTTTGGTACTCGCCTGAGAAGAAGTCGTAAACTTCGTTTGCAACTCCTGATGCCTCATCGTAAACATCAGTAGCGATCTCAGAAGCGGTGTCATAGGCCTTGTTTGCATAGTCCTCGGCAGTGTCGACGGCGCCGTTGATATCATCTTCATGGGCATTGGTGTAGTCAACCAAGTCATCCACTTGCTGGTGAATCTTTTCGGCAGCGTAGTCAACGTTTTCATCAACAGTCTTCTTGATGTTTTCGAGGTCATCATCATCCACGTCTAAGTAAACCTCTCATCATATTCTAGCATTATAAAGAAATTTAGAATGAGTACTTTACTTTTTCCAGTTGAAGTCTTAGAGGGTTTTCTTAGCTTTTTTGCCAAGGAAGAGTTTTCTGCCCTTATTGGGAGCACTTGAAAATGACAACGGCTGTGCGTAACCGTGTCTGCTCTGCTCAAGAGCGTTGCCGAGCTTGAAATCCTGAGAGACCTTGAAAATTCCAGCAATAGCAACAGCTGCGAGTAAGTAGTAGCCGGTCTTAAGGTGACTGGCAGAAGTTTGAACGTTGGTGGACTGGGAAACCTTGTAAGTGAGCAGACTCTTGACCAAAACTCCACAGGAAATAAAGAAAGTGAGCAGCGAAGATGCGACCATCATACTCTATTGCTCAATTTGTATGTATTAATCGTGAAAAAGGGAAGAATATATGATGCTCAAGGTTGACGTGATATTTGCTGCTGCTTCTGTGACCTTGTCTGAACAAGCTCACTAAGGAGAAGAGAGCAGTTGCTCCTGAGATTGCTCCAGCACCCATGGCGACGTACTTGCTGTTCTTTTGAGAAGTAAGGAAGCTTTCTCTTTCAGCTTGTAGGCGTCTTTGAAACTGAGGGTGCTCCTGAGGATGCTTCAAGTCAGTCAAAACTCCTTCTTCATTAGTTGCGGAGGGAGCTGACTGCAAAATAGGCTGCGCTAAAGGGCTAGCTGAAGTGTTAACAGGAGGTAGCACAATTGGTGCCTCCTGAATGACTGGATAAGCCTAGTAGTAGGAGTAACTAGGTAGTTGTTTGTTGTTTTCGGATATTAGGAGATCCTCGTTCATATTATTCTCCTTTAAATAATAGAACAATAGAGTGATTGTAAGGATTAATTGAGGGATATAAATTATTATTATAATAATTGTAGTGAGTTAGTAGTAGATAACTGATGAAATAGGGTAGAGAATCAGATCAGATTACTTACTCAAACCCATTGCATTCTATTCTATTCTATCTTATTTTCCCTTAACCTAACTATCTATATGAATAGCATCTTAACACGGAGAACATATGAGAGATTACTTATAGCAGTGTTAATGATAAATAATTGTGAGCCTTTAATTAAAATAATTCAAGATGAGTTTCAACTAAGTATTCAACGCAGCACAATAGCAACCTCAGGTGTAAGCATTATCAACAAACCAGTAGCAGATCAAACAAATCCAGAGGAAGTCAGATATCCCATCGAGGTCTACAACTACATCATTTCAAGTGCTTCGACTCTTGTAAACTCTTTCATATTATAGGATGAATACGAATGCAGAATCGTAGGAAAAAGATATTTGAGATAAATTAAATAGTAGACTTGATACTAAATGAAGTTCAAATTTTAAAGCTAATCAGTCAATTTTACTCTAAGTCAAACCCACAGAGTAAACTCTTTTTTTATTTTTTTTCCTGACATGTGAAATAGAAAATATGTTTAAGAACAGTTAAGCATTTCAATAATTACTTATTTTAAAAATTATAAGAATATTAAAATTTAAGCTAGAATAGTTTGAAAAGAAAGTTGAGCGATTATATTAATCGGGAATGTTTTAAAAAGAAAATTAAATTTTAAGTTAGTTCAAAAGTAACAATTAAAGTCAATGGTTAAAATTGAGTGTCTTTTTTAAATTTAAAACCATCAACTTTTTAACTCTTTTTAACAATCTCCTAATCCTTTCATATTCCCCTATAATTAAATTTAACACATTTTTTTTTGTTTATTTTTAACTTCGACAAAAATCAATGGACCCCAAGAAAACGAAGGGGGGGACTGGTCTACTAAAAAAAAGCCCCTCACACTTTTCAAAAATCGATGGGACTCTAAGGTTTTGGAAAGGGACACAATCGGCAGCCTAGTATGTTTGCTTTTGGAAGTGGAGCAATGTGATAATTAGTTAATAGTATTGCTTAAGCAAGATTAAATATTTCAAAATTGGGCGCATTAAAAATTAAAATTTCATCACTTCAATTTTCATGTTAAATTTTTTTCAATTTGTTTTATTTCTAAATAGTTCATTTTCAGGAAAGGACTTGAATTGTAGTAAACTTCTCCAATACCATAGTAGAATCCATTTGCGCCTCCAGCTCCACTCATACCTTGTCTCATCAACAGATAGCTCTGGTACTGCTCTAAGAATTCTTGGGCTCTCTAGTACCCACTTGTTCCAACTTCGCTGTGAATCAAGTCATACTTAATGCAATTAATAGCTTGAAAAAATGTCTCATACTTGAAGATCTCTTGCTCAAGCTGCTTAATGAGCTTATCTTCGTATTTTTCAAGATAGATGTCTCCCTTTCCCTTAAATCTATCTATGATATCTGTGGCCTTTTTATACTTGGCTTCGCTCCCTCCTAAATGTTGATCCTTCAACAGTTGCTCCATCAACAATTAAAGACAAAATCAGACTAGTGGAGTCCTTCAATTCATCTTACTATGGAATCATAGAAACTCTCAAGTCTGCCAAATTAAATGGCTCGTTCTTCTCCTCCTCATCTTCATCATCAAGGTCATTGAACTTAAAATATTTTAATATGAACTCATCAGAAACCTCCTTTTCTATCAGTCCCTTCATGTTAGATAACAGGTCACTTTCTTTTCTGCCTGCATTTCTTTATTAAGATGGCCCTCCGTTCTTCTAAGGTGTAGCATCTCCATCTAACTCGGCATCGTCATCTCTATCTACTTAGTCGTCCATTTTCTATCCGTTGTTTTGCATAATTTCATCTACTATCAATGAGCTATCTTATGGCTCTATTATATAATACTCAAATAACTCCTCTTATTCGTGATCACTGTTATTTTCCTCATTGTTGTTAGGATCTATAGCCTATTTGAGTTGATTCACATAGTCATTGTATTGCTTTTCTATCATCTTCTGCTGATAATTCAAATCACTTATATTTCAAACGCATTAAACTATGCTTCTCTTTAACAGGATCTTTTGCAGCTGCTTGTCTTGAGTTCTCACGATTGAGTCCAACAAATTTCTCCTCTTGGGCTTTCTTATCTTGCAAAGCGGAGTAAGCTCCTAGAGGTGCATAGTTTGCAGCCACTCCAGCATTACCTATACCGAAAGGTCTTGGACTAACGTCTCCTCTTCTTTCTGGAGGTGCTCCAATTTAAGCAGCTTTCCTTGCAGTTTGTGGCTCTTCTGCAACTTAGGCAGATATTGCTCTTTGTTTAATGTTAATAATGTTCCCTCCTTCTGCTTTTGTGGGAGTATAATCTCGTACGTTTTGATTAGAAGGTTTGCTTTAAGGATCAAACACATTTCTGGGAGTTCTATCACCGCTAACCTGCGAAGGAGAGTAAGAGTTATTTGAGGGATCAACTTTTAATAAAAGATATCTTAGAATTTAAAAATTATGGATGTGCTGAATTTTGCCTGTTGTAAAGATTTTGAATTCTATTCCTTATATCACTGACAGGGTCCCGCTCTTCCTTTGAATTCTCCACTGCTACCATTTTCCTCTCGTAGGCAACAAATGGTGATTTCTGCTGAACGAATTCTTCTTTCTAAAGGTTGTGTAAGAAATTGTGCTATTATGATGGTGATGTTAAAACTTACTTTCTTCTTCATTTCCTCAAAAACTGCTTTGTTTCTTTCCTCCTTTTCCTTCCTTTCTCTCTCATATTTATCTTGTCTTTCCTTCCTCTCTTGCTCAAATTTATCTACCAGATTGAACTATCCTTACGGCTTGTTCAATTAAAAAAAATAAAGTTTAGAGGTGAAGGTGATACATCTCTAGGTGGATAGGGATAGGGATTAGCAGGTCCGACATCAAATTTGTTCTGTGCTATGTTTCGAGGATCAGGTACTTTAGCATCTTATAATTGTTGCATGCCAAGACCAGCCTGTGGCATATTTTTATTATTAGCGCCATATGCATTTTAAGGTTGATTATTGTTGCCAAAATTTACTGGATTCGCGCCACCTGCTCTGTTTGGGCTCACTTATTTTCCAAAAGGTAGATTATTATTGATACCTGCCCCAAAAACAGGAGACTTTGAAGGCTAGTTGAATTAGGCTGGGGCTTGCTAATTTGAAGGTGGCAATCCCCTCAAGTTATTCTGAGGCTACTAGTTCGCAAGAGCTGAAGCAGATTACTACCTCTGTAAGTGGGGATTATTCTACTCTAATTTAGGTAACTGTGGAGCAGGCTTTTAGTAAGCACCGTGGATCATAACATTATGTTTGTGAATGATAGTGTGAGAAAACTCCTCCTTCATCACATCTTCGTTCAAGAATTGCTTGATTCTTCTCTATATTATTGGCTCCTGTAGGATCTATTTTACACTTAGACGCTTACTCACATCTAGAAGAAGCATCTTTGAGATGAGAGTCTTGAGCTCACGACTAAAATGAGAGGGCAAGGGGCTGTATTCACCTTTCACGATTTTCATTCCCAAGAAGTGAATATTTGTTCCATCAAAAGGTGGCTTTAAAGCGCACATTTCGTAGAACATTACTCCGAGGGACCAGATATCACTTTTAAAGGAGTAGGGTCTACCCTGAATAATCTCAGGAGAGAGATAGTAAGGAGTTCCTACCATAGATTTCGCAACTTCTGCTGTTGTATTTAGAACTCTTGCTATTCCAAAGTCGCCTAACTTAATGATGTTTTGACTCGTGAGAAATACATTCTGACACTTTATATCTCTGTGAAGAACCTTGCGATCATGGATATGCTTCATAGCCAAACAAATTTAAGTCATCCAATCTAGCAAGGTGTTCTCATTTATGAACCTGCCTCTCTGATTTTAAATGTACTTTTGCAAGTCTCCTCCATCTGCGTAGTCCATAACTATGCATAACTTTCCTTTCTTTGTCTTATAAACTTCTCTAAATCTGACAATGATTAAAAATGACCTATCATTTTAAAGATGAAATGTTAGGGTGGTTGAAGACCTCTAATATCTTAGCCTCTTTAAGTGTGTCTTGTCTTTCCCTTTCACTCATGCCCCCAATATCTACTTGCTTGATGACAGCGAGTGATTTATCACTTTAGCATTCCACTAAGAAAGCTTTACCGAAAGCTCCTTAACCAATCAGTCTCAGTTTTTTATAGACTTCAAAGTCTTGCTAAGGTGCCTACTGCATACCCGCAGCACCACCCTTATTTTGATTGTTGCCGTAATTACCACCTATTCCGTACATTTATGGAAGTTTTCCTTATTTTTTTATTAGTTTTTATATTGTAAGAATTCCTAAGAAGAGATTAAGAATTGATGTTTCAGATTACTGGTCTCCCTATTTGAATTTAAATTATGACTATTGGAAACAAATCGAAAGTTGCCTTTATTTAATCTTTTTCAGATCATCATACTTTAAAATTCTTATGATATAACTATATCATGTACTTCGAATTAAATAGATTTTAATGATCTCACAACTTAAGCATCCATGAATTTTAAAAATTTTCATCAAAACTTTTTAAGAATGGCAATTTAAATTTTTTACCTTAATTGAATGATTTAAATTTGGAAACTAAAAAATAAAAAATCAAATAAACGATAGTAGAATAAAGCCTGAATTTGAAAGTTGAAAGAACCCAGAGAATTGTCATCTCTTGAGGTAATTATCGAACTTTTTGTACTTGATCTGTTCTGCTCTTGCATAAAATAACTTAAATTAAATAAATTGAGCTCTTATATTTTTAGAGATATCTGTGAGCTGCTTATTAACATTTTTGACGTGAGTCTTATAGTGCGAACTTGCGTGATGCAAATCTTCTCTCATCTCCTGTGTTGATGCCATTTCTGATATACAGTCTCCATACACTTAGGCAAGAGCCTTTGCATTCACTATATACAAATTACACATTAGATATGAATATCGTACACAAGCTTTTGTTAAGCTTTCTATTGCCGTGCTATTCCTAAGTTGCATATAGATTGTTTGTTTGCAAATCAATTGGAGTTTAAAGCCTTTCTACTCTTGAGTTAGAAGCATTTTGGGTTTAATAATTAGGGAATGCTTGGCTTTAGTTTCTGGTTCTTCTCTCTGCTTTTCCTTCTTTAGCATGGCTCCTCAAATCTTAGATTGGATGATTTATCAAACTATAGATATATTCAATTTATACAATTCAAACTGTGAGTATTATAAGCATCTGAGAAGTTGCCTCCTCCTGTTTTAGGGCGTTAGTAATCCTTTTTCGATCCTGAAAATTAGTAATGTGTTTTGCTTAGTGTTCCTGTCTCCCCAAAAGCTGGCGTTTGATCTATCTCTTTCAACTTAATTACTGACTGTCTGTTGTTTCGAGCATAGTTTGGATTTATACCAGCAAGATGAGAAATCTTGATCGTGCTTTTGGGGCTTACTTCACTCAGATTATTCTAGGATTAACCATTTATTTAAAGAAAGAATTAAATGAAAAGTCCATTGAGTGTTTCATAAGTAAATGAGGGCATCCTATTATGCTAAGATGTTGTTGTGCTGCGATGAAATACACTTTACTTTATTTGCTCCACTTGTTTCTTAATTTCCTCGTCATCCTCAGCATCTCTCTTTTTTCTATGAGCTCCTTCTATAAATGATTTGCCTGTCTTTTCTATCGACTACTTTATTTCATTAGTCTGCTTTTATAATTTCCTAGTCTACTCATAAATGCTTTATCTTTTATATATCATTTATTTAATTTTAGTTGCTTTTAGAGTATTGACTCATGGGTCTCTGAAGAGTAGCTGAGAACTTTTTAGATGCATTAGCACTCTCATCTTTTTCAAAAAATTTGGCTCTGTCCTTCTTGTATAGACCTCCAGCTATCAATTAACTACTTGAACTATTTTTCTTATCTTTATCTTTCGGACTCTTAATTAATTTGTAAACAATATTAAAAAGCGATCACTCTTAAGTTTAGCACTGACTTGAGTAGAGTTAAAAACTAGGCTTGCATCGTTTTTGCTGCTTTGATTATTGTTGCCTGATGGACCACTTTGAGAATTCCTCCCCTTTTCAAAATTGTAGATACGCATGAACTACTCATAATCAAGAGTGATATCGTTTCTCTCTTCCTAAGACAGAATTTAGATGTCGTTTAAACTTAACCCTTCTTTTTCCTTTCCTTGAAATCCACTGCTTAGACCAGTTGAATTCGTTATACACATCTTCTCCTTTTAAATTTAAATATAGAGTATTATTCCTTGTATGCATTCACAAAATTAGTTAGTAGTTTGTACCGAGCTCTGCCGTCCTCATACTAAGAGTGACTGAATTTTTCTCTGTTGCTTCTCCCATCCCTGCTTCCTGTTTGAGGCCGCGCTTTGAGATTTGATTGCTGTGTTTTACCCATTGGACTTTGTTAGTTCAGCATCAATATAAATACTTAAATATCATCAATCTACCTTTAGAATGGTTATTCTTCGCTTAAGGACTGCTAAAATTGGAGAATCCTTCTCTGCTGGAATTTCTAACTCTAAGCGAAAGTCGACTCGCCATTTAAGATTAAATAGATGAAAGATTTTCTTTCCGTGAGGAGTGTCTGCGAGTAACTAAGCTTATGAAGATTCTTGATCAGTGTTTTGAATTTAGCGACCTGCATTAGACTACATCTCCTCCATCTTCTGTTTTATCTTGTACATGCTGATGCTTTTCTTGATTCCTCCTTTGCTTTGACTAGCAACTAATAATTCTGACATCTCCCTTTGGAGTGTTTCAATGTTTGACTTTGTATCTCTTCTCTGCATAGTTTTAATCAGGTCGTTCATTTCCGTCTTAATCTACTTGCTCCTTAGGTACTCTTCTCGCTCTCTTTGGGGCATTCTTTGCAACCACTCTGGCATCAAAGCTGATCTTGAAACACTTCGAAGCCTATATATATATACTATATCTGACTATACAATAATCACATAATTCTATCAACTTTAAACTCCTAAGAATCTGAGTCTCTGCCATAAAACACGACAGATGGCAAGTCCTGATTTTCAACATAGTTTTTACCATAAGTAGCGAAATACTTTTCGTTGAAAATCTAATAGTTGAACATTTTGCAGGGTCTAGCCTCTAAGCACATCTCTAAGCCTTTAATTTACTGCTCTGTGAGTTGTTGAGTATTCTCCAAAGTCTAAGGAATTTAACTTTGAATTTGCTGGGCTTGAAGTAACGCCTCCTCGGGTTTCAAATCTTGATTTATGAAACTCTTTTAAGCTATAGACTTCAAATCTTGTTGCTATGCTATTGATAATGTGGGTCTTAATATCTTGGATCTAGTTTTCTGTTGTGAGGTTGTGAGTTATCTACTCTGTAAAGGTATCGATGAGCTTGATGTGTTCATGAGTTTGAAGTTATCTAAGTCAGAAGGAATAGCAATCAAAATTTAAATATAGCTTGGCCTTGGGAAAGATAAGTAAGTTGTAAAAGAGTCTATTGAGTGCCGCTGAGTGACTAATTTCTAGCTCCATTTCCAGAGGTCTTAATCATTTCAAATATGGGCAGATTTCCTCCTTAGCTCAGTGCAGCTTGCTCCCCGCTCTAGAATCTTTTCTTATGAAAATCATACTTTATTAAATTTCCTATAAGCCTAGCTATTTAATTAGCTACTTGACTATCTTTTAAACTCATTGTTTAAGTACTTCTGCTGCTCTTTCAGAGATTATCTAAGCTCTCTTTTCTATTACTTGAGTTCAGAGTTTTCTTGCTTGATTCTTGCGTCTCTTTCATCACTGTATTCACTTAACCTACTCTGTTCTGTCTCCTCCTAAACTTCATAGATACAAATACATATTTGAATTAATTCACTGTCGAGAATAGAAGCCTGCTTTATATCTATTTGAGAAGTGTCATTTTGAGGTCTAGATTCTCTTATATCTATATTTAGATTTTTATATAATGATATAATACATATTTGATCTTAACTGTATGGTCTAATCAAACTGGAGGACTGATCTTAGCTCATCACTTAAGTTCTATAATACTCCGTTGCGTCTATATAAGAAGAATTCTTATTGTTTAATATAAAATACATTTAGCAAAATGTATATAGATTGTTCCTTGTTATTTTCGATTTGAAAAACGACCAACTCCAAATTATCGCCTTTCTTATCCACTTATATTTGTGTAAGGATTTTAGTTATTCATATGGTTCATATAAAATTGGTATGATAATTGGAATTAATTTAAGATGAAGTTGCTGCTGGGCTTATTCACAAAACTTTAGCTTAATTAAAGGATTTTCTCATTATAATAGCAATTTATAATAAATTGGATTCTCATAATATTAAAAAGGATTTATATATGACAAAAAGCTTTTAGATGGCTGTAAATTTTATGTTTATATGCGTCCTAAATTTAGATTTAAAAGCTGTTTCCAAAATTTCAGAGTTATTTGATTTAAATAGATTATGATTTAAAAGTGCTTTGTGAGTAAGCAAATAGATTAACTAATAAGATAATAGATAAGAAAAACATTTTGTTCATTGAATTCTTAATTCAAAACGTGGTTAAATTTCTATGAATATTTTCTTGTCTGGAATCTATGTTTTGAGCTCTCTTGACTCTAAGCAGTGGACTTTGATCTTCATAAATTATAAATTGATCTATATTTTTGGCGTTACTATTTGAGTGATAGATGTTCATGGGCTATCTTCCCACTAGCTGTCCTAATCGCTGTTTCTTTATTTCTTTCTCCCTGGCTTCTTAAACCTTATCCTACTTAAAACAGCAACAATAATAACTATATTATATCAATTATTAGATTGATTCTTTAACAATAGACAAATATAAAATGTAAAAAAATAGAAAAAATATTACAAGCTAAAAACTCAGAGCACCCAAAGTAAGTTTAAATTATGAATAGAAATGGAATCATAGAATAAATCTAATAAGTAAATCTTTAAGTGCTTTATCAAATTTATTTATAATAGCTCTTGAATTTGATTTAAGGAAAATTGGTAGCATTTATTTAGAGTTATATATTCTCTAGTATATTTAATTAAATATTTAAATTTCCTCAGTAGTTGGAATCGATCTAAACTATTTCGTAAATTATTGTACATCTTAATTTAAATTAAAAACTAACCCGCTTTGATATTGTAGATTGGCTGTTTATTTGGAGTGCTTCTTCATTTTATTGTAGTTCCTTAATTCTTTAATTTCTTGTCTCAATATTTATCCTGACAATTCTACACTTAAAATTTATAAAGATAATATTTAATAGGAGTTAAATCTTATTTTTTAATACGATTTAAAGATAATATACATTAAATTCCCACAGGATAGAGTATTTAAAAATTAATAAAATCAGTTGTTTATAAACGTTTAGTGTTTGTTATTTTTCTCTGATCAGTTTTTATTGAGATAGAAATTCTTCCTGTGAGGTTGGTTATTATTGGTTTAGCGTTGAGGAGTTTCTTGGATTTGAGTAGGACCATCTTCATCCTCAAACTCCAAATCTTGGACATCTTCATCCTCTTGCTTGTTGTATTTTGCGTAATTCACTTTAGAAGACTTCTTGCTCTTTTTCTTGACCTCATATCCTTCACTTGCTCTCATATTTAATAATTTAAATATGGATATTGTAGATGGAATTGAATTGGTTTTCAGCTTGAAGGTGAGATTCCCTCAACTGACCAAACTTCCAAGCAAACAAAATCAGCACGCTCATTTCCAAGCAAGCCATACCGATATACGAAAACTGGTAGGCAGTTCTTAAAGCTTCTAAAGTTTCTTTTTCCTACTGGCTAAGTATTTAACCTGATGATATATTTAAATTATTTTCCTATAAAATTAGATGAGGCCTATACATGCTCATTCTTGTGAGTTGAAACAAAGTCTGAATGTGCTTTCTAGACAATAATAACTTATGGCAATCTATTACTTCTCATTTAATAAGACAGTGATGAAATTAAGACCTATCTGAATGAACATAAGAATAGAGGCTAAAAACACTCCTAGCAAGTTTAGAGTATACAAATCAGTCATTTCCTTCTGCTTTAATTAAAACTTGTTTTAAAATTATAATGCTAAGAACGATGCAGCTTTGTTAAGTTTTCATCTTTGTTGTAGACTTCTATTTCTTGCACTTAGTGTCTTACAGAAATAGAAAGCCTTTTAGTTCTCACTCCCAGAACCAGAATAGTCAAATTGCAAATTACTCCAAATACCACACTCACTACAAACAGTGGAGTTTGTTTCAAAATTATAATAAACTATTTAATGAAGTTGAAACTTCCATGTTCACTATACGGCCTTCATCATCCTCCTTTTCTCCAAGGAGCTGAACTTGGTTATTTATTGTAATCAGCAGGTAGAGCTGATAGAAAAGGTACAACACCGGAGAAATTATTAGGACATAACTTAAGCAAATCACCCAAGATGAATAGGAGATGGCATCGTCTATTTTCAATGCCAGTTGCTGATCCATAAAATCATCCGACATGTAAAGAGAATAATATGTATGAGATATTTAAGAGGGAACTTATCTTCATTCTCATTTTATCTTCGGTGATAATGAGGACTCGTATCATCAGACTAGTACATAGCAGCAGAGTTGTTGGTGTTAACTTTCAATTACTGTCTTTCACTCTTGGAGTAGGAAGTTTTGTAAGTGGATCTATTGTTGCTCACACTAGTGTGGATTGGATTAGTTATGATATTATTGGGAAAGGAAATGTCTGTGATGTTAGATATAGTTAACTTAGAGTCTCTTACGTTTGACTGTCTCTGCTAAGTTTATCATAAGCAATTAAATAGTATGATGTTCTTCTTTGTCTATGCTGTTTTTCATCAAATTAAACGTCTTGGATAGATAAAGTAATAAGATTTAAAAAATAGAGACAATCATTCCTGCCTAGCCTTTATTTTTAACTGTCGTGGACTATTATGCTTCCTTTTATTGATTCTCGTTAACTCTATTTCTTGCTTGCTGTTATGATCTCTTGCTTATAGGATTTGAATGAGTTAGGTTTGTTGGATCTTTGTGTTGAATTTAAGAGAATGGCTTTGCTCTATTGCTATTTGCTTTTGAATTATAAACTATAGGATGTCTACTCTCTTTGAGTTTCTTCTGAGAAGTTATTGCGATAGAGGGAGTTGATGAGAAACTGTAAAGCATTGACTCATCCATGTTCTAACCAAATTAAAATCATTTTGTTAAATACTTATTCAAAATTGATGATCTGAATTAGCGTTGATGTTCCTTGTGGAGTCTTCTCCTTCCTCTAAGTAGCTTTCTCTCAAGTGAGTGTTGCTGGCATCCATGTCATTCATATATGACTTTTGTTTTACCACTGAGGGAGGCTCCAAGGTCATTCATTGCGTACATCGAGTGATCATGGAACGTGGTAAAATTAAAGCTGCTATCGTCCAACTAATTTGGAGTTTTTTATTTAAGTCAAAATTATATATTTATTTAATATATAATTGGAAAAAATTTTGCAACTGTCATTTAACAAAGCGTTTTGTTTAAAAACTTAGAAAATACGGCACTCCGTGTTAATTCCAATTTTTAAAAAAATTAAAAAAAGATAATAAAATGAGTTTCAAAAGGGATTTAGCTTTTTGGGTTAGGTTTACCCCTCTTTTTATCCAAAAATTTTGCATTTGGGCTTTTTTCGGGGTTTTTTTTTGTACCAAAACTTTTTTGGTTGTTTTTTTTAGAAGGGCAAAAAAAAACCTTTTTTTCCCCCGAATGTATCCTAATATTTTGGAAAAATTTCATTAATTTGATCATAAATCACCATTTTCGTAAAATGTCACTTTTTTCTTAAAAAAGTATTAGTTTTTAGATTTTTTAAAAAAATTTTAGATTAAATTAAATTTAAAGGGGAAAAGGGTTTGGGGAGGGCTTTTAGTTTTAAAATTTTTAAAAAACCCCTTTTTTTGTTTCGAAAACTCATTAATAGGAGGGGTTGTTCAATTTCATTTAAAAATTTGAAAATTTTTCCCTAACCAATTTTAAAACCCCTTTTAAAAAACCAAATTTTTTAAAAGTTTTAAAAACAATTCTTTTCCCCTTTTATTCCACTGGGGTTAAAACTTTTGCCTTTTAACCCTTTTTTTTAAATTTGGAAACCTTTAAGTATTTTTAGGGGGAGGGGTTAAAGGGACCCTTTTAAAATTTTTTAAATTTTTTAAATTAGTTAAAATTGGGCCCCGTTTTGGCCCCGGGGGGTTTTTCCCCAAATTTTTTTTAAAAAAACTTTAAAAAAAAAAATTAGGAAATTTTGGTTTTAATTTAAAAATTCTCTTGGTTGGTTAAAAAGGAGGGTTTAAATGGTTGGTTTTTGGGTTACGTTAAATTTTTGGGTTTTGGTTAAGCTTTCTTTAATTAAGATGAGATGATGCGATAGTTGTTGTCATAAATAGATGTAAAGATTCGAGAAAGAGAGGCCGCTAAGAACCCACCAATCTTAATTTATGGTAAATATCATATCACTATTGTTGAGATTTTGTGTGAATGGTTCCCTATAAAAAGATCCTATTAACATTTGCAGATAGGACTGATCGCACTTTCTTGACGATTGGATTTTGTTCTGCTATCCTTTGTGGTCTGGGGCTGCCCTCTTTTGTGTTTCTTTTTGGTGACATTGCAGATTCATTTGCAGCTTTTATGCCTGTGACCGAGATCTTAGATCGTATTCAGAGAGTTGCAATGATTCTCACTCTAATTGGACTTGGAGTTTGGGTCTTCAGCTACTTATTTTTCTCCTTTCTCATCATCGCATCTGAGAGAATAGGTTAAAAGACAATTGAATACACAAATATGTAATGGAAAAAGCGATTAAGACAAGATGCGCCTACTTAAAGGCTATCTTAAATTAGGAAATCGCTTGGTTTGACGAGATCAACACTTCGGAACTTTCCTCAAGGCTGGGAAAGGAATGTTAAGCAATACAGAGAGCAATTGGAGAGAAAATAGGAACAATTGTCATGGCCTTTGCAATGTCATGCTCTGGTCTTTTCTTTGCTTTCTTCAAGGGTTGGTACTTCAGCTGTTTCCTTATGTGCTACTTCCCTTTTATGTTCCTCATGAGTGCGTCAATTCAAATTGCCTTCTCCAAGGGATTTTCCGAGAATATGAAAGCTTACGGGCAAAGTGCCGGCTATGCAGAGCAGGCCCTCAATGCAATCAAAGTTGTATTCGCTTTCGGACAAGAGTAAATTGAAATGACCAACTATGAAAAGTACCTTGCAAAGGCGAGACGTGTTGGTATAAAGACACACTTCATGGGAGGTCTAGCTGTCGGAGGCTTCTTCCTTGCTCTCTATGGATTCTACTCTTACTCATTCTTTATTGGCATTCAATTATTAGCACATTAAAACTCTTAGGTATATAATAGGGCAGTTTCATGGTCACTTAGGAAATAAAGAATGACAACAGTATTGAAAAATATACTTTCTAAGTTATATAGACAACAGTGGTAAAATTTACTCTTCAGGAGATATTATGGCCTGCTTCTTAGGACTAGTGTACGGAGTGTTCTCTCTGGGTCTGGCTGCTCCTAACTTCAAAGCTCTCACTGAAGGTAGAGTTGCAGGAAAGATGGCATTCGATGTTATAGAAAGAAAGCCCAAAATTCAAATCGATGACCCTCTAGGCAAGAAGGTAGATTAGCTGAAGGGAAAAATTGAATTCAAAAATGTTTCATTCACTTATCCATCTCGCCCAGATCAAAAGATCCTAGATGATTTCTCTGCAGTATTTGAAGAAGGTCAAACTACCGCTCTAGTGGGCGCCTCAGGATCTGGTAAGAGTACAATCGTACAGCTAATAGAAAGATTCTATGATCCTGACCTAGGAAGTGTGATTGTAGATGGTGAGAACCTAAAGCAGTTGAACCTAAGAAGCTACAGAGAGAAAATCGGTTATGTAGGACAAGAGCCTGTGCTATTTAATATGACTATTAAGGAGAACATCTTATACGGAAATCCTCATGCAACTGACGAGGAAGTTATTGCAGCACTCAAATCTATTCCAAGCTTAATGCAATAATTTTACTTATTAATCTGCAAACGCTTGGGACTTCATTCAAGACAAAATGGTGCAGTACGGTATCCACACAAATGTAGGAAACGCTGGTGGACAGCTATCTGGAGGTCAGAAGTAAAGACTTGCTATTGCCAGAGCATTTATTAAGAAGCCTAAGATCCTGTTGCTCGATGAGGCCACTTCAGCACTTGATAAAAAGAATGAGAAGGAGGTGTAAGCAGCTATAGATAAGATTAGATCAGAACTAGGTGGCTAAGTCACTACTATTGTGGTTGCCCATAGACTCTCTACGATTAGGAATGCTGACAAAATCATCGTAATGCAGAAGGGAAAGATAAAGGAAGTGGGAAACCATGAAAAGCTGCTTTAAGATCATCCAGATGGAGTTTATGCAAAGTTTGTGAGGGAGCAAGAACAAGCTGAAGTACAGCATCACGATAAGACGCTACCTGATATCTTTGAAGAAGATGATGAGATTTCTCCTGACACTATGGATATGGAGAATTTAGAGAAAAATAAGGTCAGCATAAATGAAGACCCTTAAGACAACAATAAACTTCCCTCTATTCATAAGAAAAACACTTTGAAGAACAGAAGATAGAGTACAATCAACAAGCTATCTTAGATATTTTATAAGCAAGTTTATTTTTAAGCAAGAAGCTGAAATGAAGACAAAGAGAGATGAAGAAGACAAGGCGCAAGAAGATCTAGACTAGATCAGAACTAATGCTCTTAACAAAAAATCCTACTTCGTTCGTTTGCTTGAATACAATAGACCTCGCATCAATATCATGATAGGAATCCTTGTTTCAATTACTCAAGGAGGACTGATGCCTTGCTTTGGAGGAGTGATGGCTAAGATGCTATTCGTTCTTATGGAAGTACAAGATTTATAGAAGATGAGAGATGAAGCAAACTACTGGTGCATATTTAAAATTAAGATTATCAAACTTTTAATTCTTTGATAGCATGGTTATGCTTATCTTAGCTTGTTGCGCTTTCGTAACTGGTTTCTTGTAAAAGCTTTCATTTGGAATAATTGGAGAAAATGTGACTGCCAATATCAGAAGGAAGCTCTACAGAAATATGCTAATGAAGAATTAAGGCTGGTACGACAACAGAGAAAATAAGTTTAACTCAATTCCTTTTTAAATGCTCCCGGTGTTTTGACTTCTACACTAGCTTCAGACGCTTAGGTGATTAATGGAGTAAGTACAGAAGGTCTGGGCTCAATATTATGCACTTCAAGTATTTTTCCAATTATAATTTTCAATCCTTGAGGCAGTTTGTGCCATCTTAGTTGGAATAGGCATTGGATTCTATTTTTCATGGCGCATGTCTCTAGTCTGCTTTGGTTGCTGTCCTTTCATTATCATAAGTGGGTACATGGGAGCGAAGTTCTAACTTGGTCTGTCAGTTGGACAGGAAGGTTCCCACAAATTCGCAAACCTTCTAGCTGGAGATGCAATTATAAACTTCGTATTTAAACGTATTGTTTCTTATAAACTACAGAACTGTCGCATCTTTTGCTCATGAGGATCAACTCATCTCTGACTTCAATCTCTTGCTTGAAGAGCCAAAATTAAGAGCAGTCAAGTCGTCTCATTTAAATGTAGTTAATTTTATAGCTCATATTATAGGAGGCACTTATGGTTTCTCTCAGTTCATTCTATACGGTGTGATAGCTACTCTTTTCTATGCTGGAGCAAGATTCTTAGACGCATTTGGAGACTAACCAGTTGACATGTTCATCACTATTTTCGCGATGATGTTCGGGGCTCTTGAAGGAGGTTAGGCTCAGCAATTTGGTCCAGATATGGGCAAGGCTAAATCTGCCGCACTCAAAATTTTCAAAATAATGGATGAACGCACTACCATCACTGCTCTAGATGTGAGAGATAGCTCTGTTAAGATTTATCTTCAAATTTTAGGTGTCTTATTAAGATAAATCCCTCTACTTTCTAGGGAAAGATAGAGTTCCACAACGTTTGGTTTAGATACCCTACTCGTAAGAATGATTGGGTGCTCAAAGGTCTGAACTTATGCATAAACCCTAATGAGACAGTTGCTCTAGTAGGAGAGTCTGGCTGTGGCAAGAGCACAATAGTTTCCCTTGTAATGAGATTCTACGACCCAGACTATGGCAAGATCACAGTTGATGGTGTTGATGTGAAGGACTATGACTTGAGATAACTCAGACAAACTATGGGATTAGTTATGCAAGAGCCCACTCTATTCAACTACAGCATCCTTGAGAACATACCCATTTGAATTCATATTATGTCTTGATCATACTTTACGGTTAACTCGAATCCAAAAATTCGGAGATAAGAGAAGCTGCTCAAGTAGCAAATGCTTTGGAGTTCATTGAGTCTAAGAATCAGAAGTTTGAGTTCGATGACTCATGCGTAGACTTGCTCAAGAATTTTGTCGCCTATGGAGATCAACTGATCGCTCTCATTGGAAAAGAACAATACGAAAAGAAACTTA
Organism: Tetmemena sp. SeJ-2015; assembly: GCA_027382625.1. NCBI lineage: Eukaryota > Ciliophora > Spirotrichea > Sporadotrichida > Oxytrichidae > Tetmemena > Tetmemena sp. SeJ-2015. The sequence goes on from JAJKFJ010021638.1 coordinate 33,897, forward strand.
AGGTCATCGCAAAACTAGCATATCGTCATTATAACTCTTCATAATATAAGAATAAGCAACTGAGGAAGAAAAGAAAGGACTGTTCCAGGCAGTTTAGGGAGATATAGACATAAGAACTGATAAGAATTTGCTGGACATGCAACTTTCCTCTGGATTCTAAACCAATTGCGGACTCCGTGGGTCTAAGCTTTCAGGAGGATAAAAGCAGCGTGTAGCTATTGCTAGAGCCATCATTCGTAAGCCACGCATTCTCATTTTGGACGAAGCTACAAGTGCATTGGATGAGGAGTCTTAGAAGAAGGTGCAAGTCGCTTTGGACAACATCATGCAACAGAGAACTTCAATCGTGATTGCTCACAGGCTGAGTACAGTTGAGAAGTGCGATAGAGTGGTTGTGCTCGAATCTGGTGTACTAGTTGAGGAAGGCAAGTTCAATGAACTTATAATAAAAAGTGAAAGATATGTCCTGTTTATTTGTTATAAGCAAAAGGACGGAGGATACTTCGCTCAATTGGCATCAGGAATGTAGAAGAACAATCCAACCAGTTAGGCAGAACAATCAGAACACATGAGAGTCAATCTCTCCTCAAAGATTGATTGAAAAGAAGACATTTTGCATGCAAAATCTTAGCAAAATTGAATCTCATATCTATCAATGAGTAGATCATCATAGTAATCGCACCTTCAATTTTATAAACTCAATTCAAATAACTACTTAAATTATTCAAAGCATTAAAAACACTTCCTTTTCATCTGCTTGCTTATTTGAAACTTCCGAGATAAGAAAATAAATAAATTAGTTGATTGTTTCTAATGGCAGACGCAGGTAACGCCGACATCGAGGAACCCCAAATGGATTTGGAGGCCATTTAAGATAACGCCCAAATTAATAGAGAAATTGACGCTCTTGGCTTTGACCCCGAGCGCTTTGAAGACATTGAACGTGAGTTCAAGCAATTCTTGGAGGAGATAATCGGAAACTAAAACCTAGAGAAGTTTAAGAACTCATCATATATACTCACACACACGCATATAAGTGTATTTTAAGGATTAAGAACGAGTACCAAAAGATCCATAAGACCCTCAAGACTTCATACGAAGGAGAGAAAAAGCTGATTAAGAAGTGCAAGGAACTCAACAACCAGATCTTTGAGAAGGCTTCTAACGTTAGAGCAGCCATTCGTATGGCCTCCAACGAAGTGGAGAAGATCAATGCTCTCAAGACCAAAGTCAATAAGGCCTACGAGGAAGTTGAACAGCAGAAGGAAAAGGAGGACAAGCAGCGCCAGAAGATAGCCTAACTTAAAGCTGAGATAGCTACCCTCAAGCGACAAAGCCAGCAAGAGACTGATCTAGAGGAGGACACCAAATTGCGAAGACTCCGAAAGATTTATGAGGATCTTGCTAAACAACGAGAAGATCAAGACGAGAAACTTGAACAGGTGCGCCAACACAATAAAGAGCTGATGGACAGACGCAAGACCTCAGAGATGGAGCTAGTTAAGTTTGTAGACGACATTGACAAGTTAAACCGCATGATCAAAGAGTCTAAGGAGAAGAAGTTAGACAAGGAAGAACAGAAGAAGCAGCTCCATCAGGAGACTGAGACTCTCAGAGCTCAGATTGAGCTTTCTACTAAGACTCTTGAGGAGAAGTAAGCTTCACTCAGAGGAATCAGAGAAGAGAACAGAGTGGCCCGTGAAGAGGTAGATGTGATGGAGAAAAAGGTTGGAGACGCCAAGGATAACATTCGTCACAAAGAAAACGAGAACAACGTTTGCGCCAAATAGCTGAATGACCTCAACTCCAACAAACAGATGATCCAATCGCAAACCACTACCAAGATGGAGTAGAACGAAGTGCTCCAGGGAGAAGTAACCGAGATGGAGAAGAAGAACCGTAAGCTAGAGAAGCAGCTGAACATACTCATTAAGAAGAACGCAGACATCAGATCTGAGAAGGACAATAACGAGGCTCGCAAAGACACCCTCAAGCTAGAGCTGCAGATGCTTTCAAGAGACTATGACAGGCTGAAGAAGAATGTAGATGAAGACAAGAAGGAGATAGAGCAGAAAATGCGTGAAAGGGACTTACTGAACAAGGATGTAGTGCTTGCTGAAGAGAAGGAGAGAGACAAGGGCAGCAACATCCAAACCTTAGAAAATGAGTTGAAGAAATTGCAGAATAAGATCCAGGGCTACAAGGCTGAGGCTTAGAAATTGCAGAAGCTGATTTATCAACTGGAGAAAGACAAGACCAAGTATGGTATTGAAGCTTCTTAGGCTAATCCAATTGTTACTAATAGTTACACTACTCATATATCTATATATACATGAATGCTAAGTACTATCAGTGCTTGGAGCAAGTGAAACTGAAGAACAACCTCATCACCAAACTCCAGAAGAAAAATATCGAGGCAGAGGGAAGACTTATTACAAACACATTCAATTTTATATTAAATGAGCTATTGTAAGTAACAGTAGAACTTGTATGAGGCTGTGCGCTCTGACAGAAACCTGTACTCAAAGAACTTGCTTGAGGCACAAGAGGAGATTGCTGAGCTCAAGATGAAGTTCAGACGCATGACTCAGCAGATTTCCCAACTCAAGGAGGAAATTAACTCCAAGGATCTTAACATCCACTCAGAAACTCTTAACAAGCAGAGATACGCAGGCGAGAACGCAAAGCTAGAGTCAGATATTGAACGCATCACCAGACATATTGAAAGCAGTGAAGAAATGATCAAGACACAAGAAAACGATATCGCAAGACTCAAGTAAATCACATAGGACTGATTAATTGATAAATTAAATTCTATTTTAGCTTACGTGATATCAGAAGCAGAGGCTGAAAAGCAAAAGCAACGCAAGGATTACGAAATGGTTATCAATGAAAGAGATATTCTTGGAACTCAACTCATCAAGCGTAATGAAGAACTAGCTCTTCTTTACGAGAAGATCAAGATCCAAAAGTCTACACTCAAGAAAGGAGAAATCTACTACCAAGAAAGACTGGAAGACATCCTTAATATTTAGAAGCAGATTTCAGAGCTCAAGAGAGAGCTCATAGTTTCTTAAAACGAAACTGCCTGTATTCCTGACCTAAGAAGGGAAATCTACCTACTTCAAAAAGAACTTTTAGAGTAACAGCAAAAGGCAAAGTTCCTCCAAGACGAGTTGGAGAAACCTTTGAATGTGCACAGATGGAGAAAGCTTGAATGCACTGATCCAGAGACATATGAAATGATATAGAAGATTCAGTCTCTTCAAAAGAGGCTCATAGCTAAAACTGAAGAAGTCTCAGAGAAAGATGTACTCATCCAAGAGAAGGAGAAGCTTTATATTGAGCTCAAGAATATTTTGGCTAAGTAGTCAGGGCCAGAGGTAGCTGAGAAGCTCTCAGTATATCAGCAGAATTTAAAAGAGAGATCCAAACAGCTGAAGGATATGGTAGCAGAGTTAAAGAACTACTAATCTCAAGTGAATGCCTATAGATTCGAAATTGAGAGACTAGACAAGTAAATTGGTGATATCAAGCAGATGTGGTTTAATTCAAGGAGACAAGGAGCACTTGGAGTCATTAAAGAAGAGGAGGAAATGGATATGAACCAAAATGATGGAGTTATGTGATTTACAAGCTGATTGAAATATGTTTAACACTAGTGAGTTTAAGCTGATTAAACTCTTTAATGATTTATCTACCTTATCGCATATTATTTAATTGGTGATTTTAAAATCTAAAACAAGGTTAAAATGTGAAGAAAGAACTTACCTTGAGAATTTCTTAGCTTGTTGAAGAATGCAGAGCAAGTTAATTTTCACTGTTCTTGATATAAATGTTAGGATTAAGTTTCCTCAGGAAGTACTCGAGTAGCAGTTCTTTACCATTCTGAGCAGCGAGATGTAAAGGTGTGTTTCCATAGGTGTCTTAAGAGTTTATATTGGCAAAGGGGTCATGCTTGAGTATTGCTTTTACAATTTCAAGCTGCTGTAACTAGTATGAGTTATCTCTTTATCTGCAAGAGATATGAATGGAGTATCTTTTTAAATTCTAAAACATGAAGAAGATTGAGATTAGATTGAAGCTTAAGATTATCAGCAGTGAGAAAGTATTTTAGCATCTCTACTTAGCGAAACTCAATCGATCTATAAATTAAAGCTTTCTAGATCTCTCCCTTTATGAGACAATGGAACTATTTTATGGACTCTAGCTCTCCTTTCTTAATAAAGCCCTCTAGCAACGGTAAGATTCCCTCACCCTCAGGGCTTTCAATAGTTTTACCTGATGAAGAAGAATTTCGATTTGCACTTTCATCTATGCAAATTAAGCAATAGAAGCGCACATAAATGTATATTTAATTGAATACATCTGAGAGGATTGAGTTATCATTTTCTAGGCTATCAGAATAGTTTTCATGCACCTCTCTATCAATAATGGTTGACTTCAAGTTTTCCTCATTTACCTTTTATGGTCTCCTTATAGGAGTTTTGTTGACTTCAGCAGTTGAAGGTTACTTATCTTTTAGTTATAGTTCTTCATTTTAATTTTTCTATTCTTGAACTCGATGTTTTGTTTTAGAACTCTGCTATTCTCTGCTCTTGCTCTAAGTAATCTTAATATCTAAGCCATAGCTCTTATTAGAACTTTTAATAGGGCTCATTTGCTCTAAATTTGAATTGCTTTTTAGAATTTAGGTCTGCTATTTCTTCAAGTTCTGTGGTCTTGAAGTGGCATTATAAATCTTGCTTTAAGGTAGTAGTACTCCCACAGATCCCTCAAGGAGAGAACCTGTAGCAGTGTTCCCAATTATTTGTTATAAATATTCTTAAGACTATATATAATATTTATTTAAATGTTTTCATCTGCCCCAGAAATCGAGCAAGCAGATATAACAGAACTACTTTCTTATCCAATTGAAATAAGGGGCTCTGCTCCTCTTTGAGAAAGCTTTCCACCGGAAAAGAGAGGCGCATTTTCTAAGGATTGAGTAACCGTATCTCCTTTATTAAGTCCATAACCTTAATAAAGCTGGTGGTTGCTCATTACAGTATGGGAAGTAGAGAGAGCACCTAAGGTGTTTCCAGTTTGCATGTGTTAGTTTGCAGGCATCGCATAGTACTAGTTGTAGTGCTGCTTAAGCTAAGAGCTGGCTGCATTTGGAACTGGCATTATAAAACCTGGGTTCTAGAGGGTCATACTAGACTATGGGCGATGAGTTGGTTTGCTTAGAGACTGATGAATTTCTTCGTCCTAGCTTTGAGAAACTCTTAAAGCGGGGGGATTTTGGTTTTCTGATATCGATTATTGCTATAAATGGAAGCCATTCATTTAGGATAGTGGCTAGGGGTTAGCAAGGCAGTATTTATCCGGCTAATGATTGAAAGCCGACATCTAGAGATCTTGATTAATGACGTCTGACTCACATTCTATCGTAGCATTAAGCTATGAGTGTTAGTTAAGTTTTGGATGAACTCTGTTACTTGCATTCGTAGTGTAGTTAGGTAAATAAAAATGTTTAAATGAGTTGGATAGGCTAATTTAAGGAGGCTAATTTTGATAGTCAGAAGAGCAAGAATTCTAGCGAGGCTGGAAAGCTTCTTTGGCCTGAAGCTAAATAGTGTTCTTAGACTTTTTCTTTGCATGAAAATCTCCCTCGCTTTGATGTGAGCTCGGCTACATATCATACAGAGCTAAAGAAAATTTTACTAAAAATGAAATATGTATTTAAATCTAAAGGAGGATGCTAAGCTGAAGCTGCTTTAATCACTACTTTATTTCTGGATTATTTGTAAGCAGTGTTGATATTTTAACTCTTAATATTTTAATCATTACTGCTCTGTTGGAAGTTATTAAATCAAAAGAAACTCTTCCTCATTGTAAATCACTTTCAATAATTTTCCTAAATCAATAAATTAAATTATCCTTTTCTATAAACTTGACTAACTAAAAATACACAATGCTCATTTAAGATTGTTTTCTATATCATAAACTATTTTAAAGCATCTAATTAATTTAAGAAAATACTATTTAGCAACTAGCATTTACGTTACAAATATTGTTTGTATCATAATTTAAATGATACATCTAATTTTTTTAATTTAAATTTTGAATTTATTTTGTCTAAGTATTTAATGATGAATTTTAGTTATTTTAAGTTAGCACTGACGCTCTATGGAAAGAAGAAGTTTGGCTAAGAATTTAAATTATTAAAATTCACAGCAGCTATATTTGATGAATTAACATTTTCGTTGTTTTAAAGCGCATAGGATTGTTAATGACTGCCTTCTTTCTAGTATTTGGCGGATGATGATGCATTTAAGTTTAGCGAAGCCTGTTTTGCTATTTTCAAATTCAAAGTTATTCATAAAAAAAAAAAATCTCAAAAATAATAAAAGTTGAAGGAATGTTGAAATTCTGTGAGGTAGGACTTAGTACAGAAGGCTATTGTGCTTAATGAGAACTTTTTCTAAAGCCAATATTTGAGCCACCCACTTAACCTTGATTACCAGTACTGGCTTTATGACTTAGAAAATTAGTGTCCCCATTTTAGCTTTGACTGGTTAATCTAGAAGAAAGATGCAAATATGATTAGAGATACTTTTAAATGTGCAAAGTCTGAGAACTAGATTAATTCATTTATATTTAACTTCCCTAAAGCATGCTGTCAGCTTTAGGATTACAATCTATCCTTTGAGAATTTAAGTGAGCCTAGTTAAAAGCTTTGCCAGCTGATGAAATTGATAGATGTTTCTTGCTTAAGATATTTTACTTGATTTGGGGCTTAGCGGCAGACTCATTCGACAGTTGTTTGCTCATTATTTAAAATAAGTATATCTCAATGGGTTGACTATCTGCTAATTTCTTTTAAAGTTGGGTGCCTAACTTAGATTCTAAGAGACTTGACTGCAGCTGTTCTTAGATTAATGGAACCTATTAGCTCCCTATGTGTTACCTAGCTATTGCTGAAGTTGCTGACTCACTGACTTGTTGCTCAAAATTTATTATTATTTATATAAGATATGCTACCATTGACTTTTGGGGAGACGCTGGAGTAATGAATGTTTATATTTAACTGATTCTAGTTGCTTTGAGTATTTTAATGAGTTTAGCTATTCAAAACAGGGTACTGCTTATTTGTGGCGGCATTATTGTTAAAATAAGTATTATAAAACAAAATGTTGGCTGACTTTAAGGTGCTGATGCTATCTGAGCTTATATGATCTTGCTAATTATAGTGATTGGAAGCTATTACTTGCTGTCTAGATGACACATTATGAACACTCTGGATATGTTAACAAGAATAATACTACATAAAATTAATATAATAAAGTTAATGATGGACAGGGTTAGATGTTCGATTAATGGTAGGCGGTTTTGGTTTAGAATTCCTGGCGGAGAGTGCGCCTTCCTCTTGGTGATTAAGATGCTGTTTTAAAGGATTTTTATTCATTTTTAAATCTTGAATATTATGCTCTGTAAATTAGTTGTAATTAGATTTCCCTCCTCACAGATAAGCTTTGAATTTTAAATTTTAAACAACTTAGAAAGGGATTTTCCGCAATGTTAGTGTGATCATTTTGATTACAGTAATAAATATATATATATTAGTTTGAAGTGAGTGAGGTTAAAATGGACGAAGATATGTATGATGAGTTTGGAAATTACATTGGTCCTGACATCCATGGCCAGTCTTCCGACTCTTCCTCTGAAGATGAGGGAAGACGCAGAGCCAACAGCTAGGAAGAAGACTCTGTAAGCCATAATTTACCAATTACAAATGAGAGTAAGTTACTTATTCAGATCTCGTTTTAGGATGATGAGGACCAAGGGAATCAAAGAGGGCCTGGTATGCGCCAATAAAGGGCGGCTAGCAGTGATGAGGATATGCAAGTTGCAAACTAAATTGACAAGGATGAAGAATACTAAAACTCAAAATTGAATTCAAAATTTAAATCTTCTAAAATGCAAGTTTACAAGCAAGGATATCAAGTTGTACTTCATGAGGATAAGAGGTATTATCCCGAGGCAGAGAAAATTTATGGAGCAGGAGTTGAGACTCTTGTAATGGATGAGGATGCGCAACCCCTCACTTAACCAATAATAGAGCCTCCAAGAGATAAGTCATTCTACCTATTCGAAAAGGAAATCCCTGAAACTAACTACTCCATGGAGTATCTGTCAGGACTTTCCACAAAACCATAACTGATAAGAAATGCTTATATAGCCGGACATCTTCACCATGGAAAAACTCTTCTTTGCGATATGTTGATTCAACAGACACATACGAAGAAGAATTGGGATTTAGGAAAGGAGTATAAATGGATGGATACTCGCAAAGATGAAGTAGACAGAGAGATGAGTATCAAAGCAGTGCCTATGACTATGGTTCTTCCAGATTCAAGGGGGAAGAATTATCTCTTCAACTTTATGGACACACCAGGTCATCCTAATTTCTCAGATGAAGTCACAGCAGCTGCTAGAATTAGTGATGGAATGATCTTAGTCGTTGATATTGTTGAAGGTGTAACTTTCTATAATGAAAGGCTCATTAAGGAGGCTCTCAGAAATAACATGGACATCATAGTGATAATCAATAAAATGGACAGATTAGTTCTCGAACTTAGACTTCCTCTCAATGATGCTTATCATAAGATCAAGCACACTTTGGATGAAATAAATTACATTGTGCAGACATTTTAATTCAAGCTTAACTCAGAGAACACAAAGGGCAAATTCTAAAACTGCTAAAAGTAAATCTCTCCAATCAATAATAACGTTCTTTTCGCATCTACGCTCTTTGGTTGCATCTTCAGCTTAGACTCCTTTGCTTAGAGATATGCGCAATCTCTGTAACCTGCCGAAACAAATAACTATTAACGCCACAACTAGCAACTTAAATCGCAATTGATTGATCCCAAGCAATTCGTTAAATTCCTCTGGGGTGATCTATATTATAATGAAGAAAATCGCAAGTTTGTACGAAAGTCTGATGCAGGTGCTCTCCCTCGCAGCTTCGTGTACTTCATTTTAGAGCCATTTTACAAATTAGTCTCACATACTTTAAGCAATGAGCGCAATGAATTGCAACCCATAATGAAAAAGCTAAATATCTTCTTGAAGAAAAAGGATTACCAGTTGGACATTAAGCCACTTCTCAAACTTGTTTTGAATAAATTCTTTGGCAACACTGCATGCTTAGTTGATTCTATGGTGGAGAGCTTTAAAAACGCTCAAGAAGGTACTAAAATCAAAGTGCAAAACAATTACAGGAACTCTAATGATAGTTCAGAGATAGAATAATTACTCTCAAAATGTGAGGCCAAATAGGAACTTCTCATCAATGCAGTTAAACTCTATTACAACGAAAGTAATGGCTAATTCCATACTCTCGGAAGAATTATTTCAGGTACCATTAAAAGAGGATAAGAAGTCAAAGTTTTGGGAGAGGAGTATACGATAGAAGAAGAGGAAGATGTTGTGCATAAGTAAGTTAGCAAACTTTGGATTATGTAAGCAGGAGGAAGATATAAGATAGATGTGGATATGATGACTGCAGGTAATTGGATTTTAATCGAGGGTGTGGATTCTTCTATCATGAAAACAGCTACTATAGTTGGAGCAGACTTCGATGGAGTGGATATTTTTAAACCCTTAGATTTTCAAACTGAGTCAGTTGTAAAAGTAGCCCTAGAACCTCTGAATCCCTCAGAATTACCTAAAATGCTTGAGGGGCTTAGGAAAATTAACAAAACTTATCCTCTTGCTAAAACTAAGGTAGAAGAATCAGGGGAGCATATCGTAAACAATATTTGATAATGCCAATCTTTTTTACTTTTAATTTGGATTTAATTGGAACTGGTGAGTTATACATGGATTCCATATTTCATGATTTAAGAAAGCAGTATGCAGAGATAGAAATTAAAGTGAGCGAGCCTTTCACTTCATTTTGCGAGACTGTTATCGACACCTCCTCAGTTAAATGCTTCGCAGAGACTCCTAATAAGAAGAATAACATAGCAATGATCGCTGAGCCATTAGATAAAGGTCTTGCGGAGAATATTGATGCAGGATTATTAAATTAGTAATTTAAAGTAGATTATTTGACCTGATACCTGATCTACTAGTTAACAAGTATAAGTGGGATGAGTTAACAGCCGCTTCAGTTTGGGCTTTCGGACCATAGAAGAAAGGAACAAATATGCTTATTGACTACACAATATCTTCTGAGGTGGACAAACAGAGATTAGGCTAAGTCAGAGATATGGTTGTATAAGGATTCCAATACATGCAGACAATTTAAAAATTACATGACATACTAATTGAGTATTGAATGGGCAACCAAAGAGGGACCATTATGCGAAGAACCAATTAAGAGCACCAAGTTTAAGATGATGTATGGGGCATTTGCGAACGAGCCAATTTACAGATCAGGAGCACAGATTATCCCTACTACCCGTAGAGTATGTTATAGCTCATTTTTGCTTGCATCTCCAAGAGTTATGGAGCCTATCTACTTGGCTGAAGTGACTTGCCCTCAAGATTGTATCGAAGCTATTTATAACGTCCTATTGAGAAGAAGAGCTCACGTCATTCACGAAGAGCCTAAGCCTGGCTCTTATAAATTGCGAACTTTTATTTAAACTCTCCCTTGTACATGATGAAAATAGAAATCCCAGGAATAGAATCATTTGGATTTGAAACAGACTTAAGAACTCATACTGTAGGTCAAGCTATGGTTCTTTCATAATTTTCTCACTGGGCAGTGGTACCTGGAGACCCCCTTGATAAATCAATCTAACTAAGACCCTTAGAGCCAAGTCCCGTTCCATCTCTAGCCCGTGAGTTTATGGTAAAATCTAGAAGGAGAAAGGGTCTCCTTGAAGATGTAAGCATAGCTAAGTTCTTTGATAGTCAAACTATGATTGAAATGGCGAGAAACGACCCTTCTTTATCAAGCTACTTTTGAAAAGGAACATTTTGTTAAAGAGAGGAGTAGATCTACTTAAAGCAATAATTAATTTATCAAGAAATTATAAATTTCACTGCTCAATTATTAAGCAGATATAAATAATCTCTGTTTTAGATTTTCGTGAGCCATATTCAAAGGATGAAAGAGAATCTGAACAAAGATTATTTACTTATTCTTTTTCCTTGCTACTTTATTTATTAGACTCTTAGCAAAATAGCAGAATATTAGATTCTCACAAAGCAGGTAATAAGAATAAAAGACTGTCTCGCAACAAGAGTGATCAGCAACTAAGCTCTGCAAAAAAGAGTAAGAACTCGCAAGTAACTACGATGCAAACTGCTCAAAAGAATGGAAATGATGCACTCCCTACTTTGAAATCAAATTCATCAAATAAGGATAATGACAAATACAAAACTAACTAAGAGAGGTGGAAGGCTCGTAATCAAGAGAAAATAGATTAAGACCTCACTAACAAAGTTTCCTAGTTTGAAATAGGATCTTTTATTTCAAGTCAAAGATATGAATTTTAGATTTAATCATCTTCTGAAGTGAAGTCAAGAAACAGGATTAGTACATAGTATTATAGCGAAGGAATTCCTACTTAAGCTGCTTATTAAGCCATCTAGAACATGGAGCAAAAATAATAAAAAAGAGAAAGCTCATAATAACCTGTAAATACGTTAAAGAATGCTATTTTCCGATCTAAAAATACGCATGACAATTTTTTTTATTTAAATGAGGGTTAAGACATTTAGTAGTTTCAAAGTATAAAGGACTTTTGCTTAAGAAGTAATAGCAATGATAGTGAAAGCCACCATTCTTAAAACAATGAACAAATTTTGAGTCAGAGAGTTTAGTAATAGAGGCCTCGCTCAAGAGATCTTGACCAGACAATCCAAAACAAAAGGTAGCAATCTCAATTCAATAACCAACAAGCATAAAAGAGATATTTGATGTTTAGAGAAGAGGAATTTGAAAAAGTAGTCGAGTTTACTGAAAGTGATGAAGATGGCAGTTCTCAAGGAAATAATGATGATCTAAGGGAATCTCATAGAAATGGAGAAGAGTCTGATTTCTATGAGGGAGAACTAAATATGTGTGACGATATTAGAGAAGTCTCTGATGACGAATTTTAAAAGTCTCTTAAATTTATGGAAACCAAAATAGGACCAAAGTCTTTTGAGCCTATTTCTTTGCTTGGGCAAGGAAGTTTTGGAGAAGTATACCTCGTCAGAATGAGAGACACTAATTAACTTTATGCTATGAAGGTACTATAGAAGCAAAAGATCATGGGACAAAACTTAGTAAAGTACGCAGTTACAGAGAGAAATGTTCTCTCTTATACGAGACATCCTTTTATCGTTGGCTTAAACTATGCTTTTTAAACTAGAGATAAACTTTTCTTGATCCTCGATTATTGCCCAGGAGGAGATTTAGGAAAAGTTATTACAAAGGAAAGAAGACTAACAGAAGATAGAGCTAGAATATATTTGAGTGAAGTACTTCTCGCTTTAGAAGATCTGCACAACAGGAACATCATCTTTAGAGATTTAAAGCCAGATAATGTTGTCTTAGATGAAGATGGGCACGCTCTCTTAACTGATTTTGGTTTAAGCAAAGAAGGTGTGCTTGATAACTAAGCATCAAATTCATTTTGTGGATCAGTTGCCTATCTGGCTCCAGAGATGATTAGGAGAAGTGGTCATGGTAAATCTGTTGACTGGTACTTACTTGGAGTCTTACTATATGAGATGCTGGTAGGAATACCTCCTTATTTCAACTAAAACAGAGAAAAATTATTCCAGGGTATTTCAAAGGGTCCTCTTATGATTCCTGCTTAATTTTCAGATGAGGCAAAAACTCTTCTTATTGGGGTAAGATTCTTATATGCTTAATCATAATCTCTATAGTTACTAAGCAAGAATCCTGCTAAAAGATTAGGATCTGGTCCTACAGGCGCTTAAGAAATTAAGGATCATCCATTCTTCAGATCAATAAACTGGGAAGATGTGTATCTAAAAAGACTATCCCCTCCCAAACCTAAAGTCAAAGATCCAAAGCAGCTTGAATTGCCTTATGAAAAAATGCTTGAAGTTCTCAAGCAAAGCGTATATGGAGATTTAATGGATGATGAAAACAAAGTCGCAGGATGGAGCTTTGTTGCTGCTAGCTAAAAGCCCTATCCTCCTAATTATTGATGATTATTTTCAATGCACAATACTAATTTTATAGTCTGAGGTTTATTCATATAACTTCAAAGATACTTTCCTATATTACTTGCGATTTATTTTCAAACTTTTGTTTCAAGAATAATGCTAATCTGTGATAAAAAGATGAAGTTTAATAGCATAGTTAAATTTGATGATTAGTGATTAATTTTAGCCTTGATGAGCAGCTCTTCAAGTAAATTCAGATTTCATACTGGTAAAATGTTTCAACTAGAAAGACTCTCTTTCTCAGCCTGAATAATTAGTTCTTGCTTTAACGATTATTTGGCAGATGATTCTTATTTCTTTAATGACTTTATGAGGACTTTAAATATCCCTGAAAACCATACTAAGTTGAGTATATAGATTGCAACAAACAAGAGGATTAGATAAACTCCTATCAAAAGCTGTGCCACAGGTAGTCCAAATAGCTATATTTGAATAAACAAGGAAGTGAATCTTACCCCTGTGTCTTTGATAGTCCAAGCAAATAATTTGACTATCCAAATTGACACGATAGTGTTGAATACTATTCTACATAGTAGGAATGATAAAAAGAAGGCAAGCGCGTTGTAAGTGTATATTGGTTTATTCTGAGCCTTTATTACGAACAAGAACTATCTGTAGTTCAAGAAGAAGGTTGATATTTCATTCACCAGAAGCACATTCTAAAACAAAACTTATCAAGCATGAAGTATCATCATACTGCAATAATCAGAGCTCCACCTGCACCATAATATTAATTTAACATTGATTTAAATATCACTTTTTATGTATCATAAATGAGAGCAAATAAGGCACCAGAGATACCAACAGCATGATGAATGTATGTCTGACTCTGCAATTTACTTTTGTCTTGACTAAATCTCTTATTTTATTAGAAATTATTACATCAAAGCATAGCAAATGTATGTAAACTATAATACTATAAATGACAAAGGGTATTTTCTTTGAAAATAATTTATCAAGAGTAAGATAGCCACCAGTAACGCAAAGAGTAATCATCTACCAAATGCTTGAGTGGTACTTTAGACAATAGTCGCTTGTGAAAAAGTTTTTGAGTGCCATTTCCTAATCGGGATCATAGCTATAAAAACAGATTCATATTTTAGAGCCTTTTGAAGAAATCAAACTGAATAAAGCTTCTTTCCAGATATATAGATTATATTCCATTAGATGGCTTACCAAGTGAAGAATAGAGCATAAATCGCTAGGGAGATTGATATAAGTGCATGTATCTGGGAAGTGATTCGAGATACGAAATCAGCTTTTGCTTTTTGAGTCATTTCTCCATAAATTAATGGTATTGATCTCTAATCCCCCTCATCTTCTTCTTATGATTTACCTGCTGATTGTATATTATTGGAACTAAACTTTTCTTGATCAATAGGCTTGACTCTCTTGAATCCCTCTTAAGAGGAAAGTTGTGTATCTGCCTTCTTTTGCAATATAATCTCAGAGGACTTATAGCATATGTAGAAGAAGAGTATTGATCCAAAATATGTAGAGACGAGAATGATGACGTCGGAGGCGGATAGAGGTGTTTAGTTATTCATTAATTTGCTTAAGTAATTTTTATTTATTTATAGACTTATTTAACTTAACTCTCCTGTATATAGTATTAATGTATCAAACAAATATGTAGTGTCATCTAGAAATTCGCTACTGATAAAAGCTTACCCAGATCAAAGCACGACCAGAAATATTATTTTTGAACAATTCCTGATTGTTAGACTCAGTCTTCAATTTCAAATAACAAAGATTTAAAGAGAAGTAATATCACTATCATCACTATATTAGAAAAATAAATAAAGTTAGAATTTAAATAGTCAACAAGCAAATAATAACTCTTTGATTGTATATTTTAAAATTTGAAGCTAAAATGACAGAAGTTATGAATCAGAATCCATTTTAATATACAGCTTGGAAAGAGCAGTCATACTTCCCTCAGAGTAATTTTTGCTTTGAGTTTTAGATCGCACTTTAGATGTTGACACTCGAATACTATCCTAAATTACGAATGAAAGAGAAGAACTCAAATTATCTTTCTTAATTGATGTTTCTTTATAATTCTCAAGGAAACCTAGCCAGTGCCATTTGTGGGAGAGGCTAGAAGATTGAATTTAAGTCCCTAAAGAGCCCAGAATGGGAACTTAACAATCCATGATCATCTCAATAATATGGCCTAATAAGCTATTGAGAGAGAATTAGATTAACAGATTTAGTCAAAAGAAAACTAAAGAAAACCTGGTAATTACTGAAATGCATTTTAATTAAAACATTTTTATAGATGGGGCAACTCTTGGGTTGACAAGACAAAGGGAAATTGTTTCGCAAGCTGGTCCTATGCGACTTTCCAACAGAGGGTTCATGGAGGACTTCCATAAAATCTATTACAATGTTGAGGAAAAAGAAAAGCAGAGGCTCAACAAATTATAGACCAAGAATAATAATGCCAAGTCAAAGAATGATGCTTTGAGGTTATCAAGATTTATTTGAAATATTTATTCAATTAGATTTTTTATAAGAACAGGACATGGAGCTGAGTTGATAGATTTTGACCTCTAAGGTAAGATAATTTGTTCAAATTGAAACTTCTAATTAACATATAGACAAAAGGATTCCTTTTTATTTATTTTTTTAACAATATAAAAATAAATAGTTCTTGATTATAAATGTGCCGCAACTTTGAACAGCTCTAAAAAGCAAAACTGCTTTTTATTAACTGTTGATAATATCTTCTCGAGACTATTAAAGCATCTTAACTCTCTACTTTCTATATAGATATAGAATACTAGATGAGATGCAATAAATCTCAATGTCTCTTGATAGAAAGAGCTTTTGGGCTCTTGCTTAACTTATTGAAGGCGTCCTCAAACTTAGAGTAAGCTCCAACTCCTGGGCTGTGCTGATGTTGCTTTTTATAAGTGTCTATGAAGTAAATAGGAAAATAAATATAACTCATTATAATGAAGCTGACATTCTTAGATTTGTCTGTTGCTGGCTTTTTATTAACCCACTATGTCTTCATGAAAGCTTCCTCGATCTTATAGGTACCTGGCGCAGGGCCATCGATCTTTTCTATTTTTTCAAAGCGAGGCTTCTTTACAGCTTAGATCTTGGTGAACCTAATTCTGTCCTTATACGAATCCTAAAGCAGAATGAATACTTTCTCAATCTTCTTACAAATTTAACTGGCTCGTAGATAGCATGAGGAGACTATTATCCATGGAATGAAGCTTCCTCAATAAAAGTGTTCCTGTCTTCCTTTCTATAATTTCCATAAGATAAAAGATTGTATGTGAATGGTGTGAAATGAAAAAAAAAGCGGCTTAACTTACAGACTATAATTTCCAGTAATTCTATCGTTTATCTTTTTCCAGGGAGTGGCTTCATATTGGCCTGGACTTGGAGTAGTCTTATCTTTATACTTTAGAATCTCGCCTGCAATGGTGATTCTTTATGATTTAAGGAACTTTCCTGTTTGATTTGGCATGGTTTTGGTCCAATCTGTTGTAGTGTTGTATTGTGGCCCAGGTATATAATACTTGTTTTTGGCTTCCAGCTCAGCAAAGTTCTTAACTTTTTGTCTGTCTATTTTCCCTAGGTAAGGCTTGAGGAGATATGCTCTCTCCATCTTAGGAGGATTATAATATTCAATACCGAAGGGGGACTGTCTCAAATTTGACTTTACAACATCATTAACTGAAACCGCATACTTCATTCCGTTTAGAGAGTGATCACCACTACCATCTCCAACTGTTGTATTTGCAAGTTGAGTGTTTTTAAAACCGTTGCTGCTAAAGTTGCGCTTGTGATTTCCAACCTAGACTTCTGGTTATATGTTGAAGTTCATTCCTGTTCCTTTCATTTAATAAAAAGATAAGTATCTCTTCAGCTTGAGAGTATTATTTTTTAAATTGACATATCCAAAGGATTGTGCTTTTCAAGATAAAAAGAGTTGCTCATAGAGTGATGTGCTTGATGTCTCGATCCGTTTGGTCTTCCCAACTTGATGCCGGATTGCTAACTCTTCATTCCATCCCCCGATGGAGAAGCATTCAAAAGACGTTTTGGTGTCATGATGATGGTAATCTACAATTTTAAAGATAGTTTATAATGGAAGAGTTGTTGAACATCTGTGCAGCTGAATCTTTTAAAGCCCCCACAGGTCTAATATTCATCGCATTATTAACGTAGCTTTCATGCTATTGTTTCATATTGCGAGTACGATCAGGCGATATATGTGAGCCACCTTTTGCTATCCCTCCACCTGCAGTATCCATCTTAAATATAATTAATTTTTATTTCCCCGACTTCTATTTTTCACCAACATAGTCAAAAATAGTAACTTCTACTCATCTTCAAGCCTTTTCATCAACTTCCGTTTATAGAGGAAATACTAGAAAACAAGATAGAGCAAGTTACCTAAGACCTTATTCGAAAATCTTAGCTAAACATGAACCAGCAATTAAACCAGCGATCTCAATAGTTGCGGTCTTTCGTGGAAAATTAGATGAATAGAAATGGACAAGCTATAGACCATTTATAAGAAGAAGTTAGATATTCAGAGAGACAAAGGCAAAGAGAAATAAGGAATATGATTGATATCACTGCAAGTTAGGAGTTCAGACAGCTCAGGCAAAGTATCACTGGTAGTAGCGTTTAGCTTGGAGGTGGAAGCATACTCAACACAGCAGGATCCCAAAGGGATAGATTAAAAATTTGAACTAAAATGCTTCTCTTTAAGGAGGTAAAGGAGGTTAGAAAAATGTGCCTGATGACTACAAAACTAGGCAATTGAAGTAAAATCTAACCGAAGATATTCAACTTGCTTTGATAGCGTAAAAGATTAATAGCAAGCCAATATCTGGGCATGACTTTCCTAGCTTAGTTCCTACGAGTATTAAAGATGAGCTCCAGAGGCAGATTCGCATTCAAGCTGGAGATGTGGATGCTGAAAGATTGACAGGTGCTTAGTTATTAGAAGTAGAGAATATTGAAAGCCCCTCTACCAAATGAGATAAAGCAAGGGGGATGATTTACTTAGAATGCTTTTACCTAGTGCGCTAAAGAAGCCTTAGATGGATTATTTTCCCCATCTTTCAGTATTTAAATATGATTGGATTTCTTGGAAGTTGAGGATCTGACTAGTGTCGCTACAATTGCCCCTCCAAAGACCTAGGCTTAGTTGGATCGAGAAACCTATGCTGAAATTCTAAAAAAGGGATAAGTTTGAAATAATGGTAACTGAAGAGTAAAGAAAAAAGACTGTTAAATGTCTGTTGAAGGTGATAGACTTTTAAGTCAAAGATATAGAAGTCTAAGCTAAGCACATAGAAGAGCATTTTAAGAGGAATGATAAAGATATCTAGGATTTAGAGAAGTTTCTGAAGAGTGAGGAGAACAGACTGGCTATGGAAAACATAGAGCACAAGTTAAACTTAGCTCGATAGTAGGTGCAGCACTATGATGACTATGATCCTGAAAAGGATATGGAAAGCGCAAAGGAGTTGGTAGACATAGCGGATTTAATAGTAGAAAACAAAATGCTGATGGATAGAGTGGACAGAGCCATGGGAGCTGGAGACTACGCTCAAAGTCTAAGATCAACTACCTCTGACGATGAAGGCGATGAGGAGTCAAAGTTGTCCTCCTCTTTCATTGAAAGGATGTTCAAAATAGCTAAGAAGAGTGGAGCTGACAAGCCAGGCAGAAAAGTGCTGCCTGCCTCAATCAGTGTGCAGTTTGGAAAGGCCAAAGTTGACACTCATCTAAAGAAGAATACCTAAATACTCAAATCTAAATCTAGGACAAGAGTATAAAGTAATTCAAAGAAGAATTAATAAATTGAAATAGTGAAATATTTATGAGAGAGAAGTAACTGGGCCATTAATAAGCAAGTTACCGAAGTTAATAGCACTCCAACAAAGCCAAAAGTTCAAAGAGTGGTGAATTCTCCTCCAGAATACTAACTTTAAAACAAAGAGAGAAATGAGAAACAAAAGCATGAAAAGAAGGAGTTGTATTCAAAGAAGATCAAGGAAAAGCTTACACCTTCTAAAATTGAAAGGGCAGTGAAACAAGCCACATCCTAGCATAGAGAAGCATAAGAGAAGCGCATTGATAGAAAGATTAATAATGAAATCAAGAGTGCTATGGATGAAATGGCCAAAGTAATGCATGTAGCTTTCACTGAGCAGATCCCTAAAAGAATTATATCTAATTATTTAAGGGAAAATAGAAGGAAGATAATTATCTCATAAATATAAGGTATAAGAGTGGTAGGTTAATTTTTTTTGGAATCAAATCTCTTTTAAATAATTCCCCTTTTTTTTTCCCTGATTTTAGGGTTTAAACCAAAATAGGGAAATTTTTTAAATTTTAGTAGGGAAATTTGCGTTAAAAAAATCTCGATACCGCCAATCCTATAACAGAGGAACCAATAGGAAATGATTATAGACCAAAAAAACCTAATTTAGCAATAATTGAAATGATTTTAACTTTATGGAATTGATTTTAAGATTGTAGCTATTTAAGCTTCTGAGAATTAAACTTTATAATTATATTTTAAATTTATGGCTGATAAGATTATGTCAATAAACATTGAATGATTTTGAAAAGGAGCACCTGGACCCATTTAAAAAATTGAGTTTAATATTGCTAAGTATATTTTTTGATTTGTCGTAATTCGATGACTTTTGGGTTGTTTGTGCACCTTACATTGAGGAAGACAGGACTAAGAGTATCGGAGCATATCTTGATTAATATCGTGTTCTTGAGAGCTTTTAGGCTGTGTCTGACATATTTTAAATGAAGGAATTGAATGATTAGGTTTGTATTCAATAATAGACATAGTAAATATATATATATACTTATTTGCAGTATTTGTTATTCAAATATTTTTTAATAGAATTCACTCATCTATGAATATTATCTCTATTTTCATAGAATTGTAATAAATTCCTTACTATGATTACTAACTCTTGTCAAATCCTTAGCAGACATCCTATATTATTAATCTATTTTAAAATAATCACATAATTCATTAAAATAAAATCACGATATTTTTTTAAAATTTCAAACTCTATAAAATTAAGATTAGTTAGAATAATCATGAAAATTTGGGCTCAATAAAGGTAAGAAATTAATTAATTAAGCCCGTGAGTGATGATTAAATAATCCCGTACATAAGTTGACCTGAAAAGCGACATAAGTTAACTAATCAGATTCCTGAGATTCAGAAATCCAAATCCTCATGCCGAGTCGTGAACCTACATGACGTATCGGGAGATCAATCAGGTTACCGGCATTAGCTAATCTACGATATTTGAGGTCTGCCGAGTTAATGGGAGCCGAGATGTGAAGTCTTGGAAAAATGTCCATCCTGTCTCCATTCTCACATTTGAGCATCTGTGCTACCTATTGAGCGATCAGACTCTTGATTAGTAGAAGCACCTCTCGCTTGCTCAAAGGTGCTAACTCTTTCACAGATAGTACCCTGATAGCTGATTAGGCATTAGCTAGTTGAGAAAAGTGTATCTCAGCCATGGGATTACATACAAGGTCACCCGCTCAGGCTACCGTATTCCTATGAGCCGGCTCTGCAAAATTCGCTAGACATAAGTTTATGCATTCATGAAAATTTGGACTCAATAAAGGTAAGAAATTAATTAATTAAGCCCGTGAGTTATGATAAAATAATCCCATACATAAGTTGACCTGAAAAGCGACATAAGTTAACTAATCAGATTCTTGAGATTCAGAAATCCAAATCCTCATGCCGAGTCGTGAACCTACATGACTTACCGGGAGATCAATCAGGTTACTGGCATTAGCTAATCTACGATATTTGAGGTCTGCCGAGTTAATGGGAGACGAGATGTGAAGTCTTGGAAAAATGTCCATCCTGTCTCTATTCTCACATTTGAGCATCTGTGCTACCTATTGAGCGATCAGACTCTTGATTAGTAGAAGCACCTCTCGCTAGCTCAAAGGTGCTAACTCTTCCACAGATAATACCCTGATAGCAGATTAGGCACTAGTTAGTTGAGAAAGGTGTATCTCAGCCATGGGATAACATACAAGGTCACCCGCTCAGGCTACCGTATTCCAATGAGCCGGCTCTGCAAAATTCGCTAGACATAAGTTTATGCATACCAATAATTGATGCAGCACCTCGCCCAGGGGGACACTGTCATGTACTTGGACGAGACCATATTCAAACCTTACTAAGTTCGACTTATGTCATGGGCCAAGCGATACACAAACCAAACCCTGCTCAAAGAAGGGATCAAGGTGAAGACCCTAGCTGCAGTGGTGGTCATAAGCGCTGAGAGGGGACTAGAGCACTATGAGATCAGAGAGAAAGCTATTTTGATTGAGGACATCCTAACCTGCTTGAGAGCGATAAGAGAAAAAGCTCCTCACAACTCCCTGGTAATATTTCTGGATAACCTGAGAGCTCATCATTCCAAGAGAGTAGGGGAATGCTGCGAAGGGCTCGGTATCAAGCTCCTCTTCAACGCTCCCTATTCCTCACCTTACAACCCCATCGAGGAGGTCTTCTCGAGAGTGAAAAGAACCTACAAGACAAGGTTGGTTCAGATAAACTTCTAAGCCAATGATAAGCAACATATCAGCATTGTCTCTGGCGCGATTGAAAACATAAGACAGGAAGACGGCAAGAAGACAGTTCAACGAACGATAGAGAAGATGAGAATGCTCATCGAGAGTGAGTGATATATTTAAAGAGTTAAAGTTGATAAAGTTTATTTATAAGCAAATGTTTCGCTCAAGTCAGCTGTCTCTTTGCAGGAGGTGATCTCATGATCGACATGTCGTGATCTCCTTGGAAGCTTGACATCTGATTGCTGCTAGCTAGGTTCGTCTGCTCTCCTCTATAATCCTCATAGGAGAATCCCATTTCGAAGCGCTTTCGTTTCTTCTGCTGCTATCTCCCTACTGCTTTGACTTTGAGATGCGAGAGCGCTCTTCCCTTCTTCTCTATTAAGTTCATTACATAGATTAGCGCATACTGGAAAAGTAAGGAAGAGCCTCCAAGCTCTTGAGCATATCCTAGCTTATCTCTATCGTGTCCAGCTTTTCCTCCTCAATCTGGCTGGATGAGCGTGCCAGCTGCTAAGATCTGACAAGCCGAAAAAGGTATTCGCCACGGAGTGTAGAGAGCACTGAATAGAAGAATTTGCGCTCAGGT
This sequence comes from Tetmemena sp. SeJ-2015, assembly GCA_027382625.1. NCBI lineage: Eukaryota > Ciliophora > Spirotrichea > Sporadotrichida > Oxytrichidae > Tetmemena > Tetmemena sp. SeJ-2015. Next base: position 56,290 of record JAJKFJ010021638.1, read on the forward strand.
AAATCACCAGTCTCAGGATAGTAGTTAAGATAGCGCAAGACCTCCTTGTCGCCCTTTATCTCTTCAAACACTGCCTGGACAGAGAGCTCGGGAAAGTTGGGAACATTAAAGCCCACGAGATCAGCCGCTTTAATGAGTTCTTTCTGGCCAGAGAGGACATCTCTCAAGAACCTCAGGCAAGTCTTCTTCTATGACGGCAAGTTGTAGCCTTCTACAATTTAATAAGCTGCGCGAGTCCTTACACGAGTACTTGAGATAGCTGTACAGATCAGCCTTGGAGCTGAACTTTCCCTCGAGCTGCTTGGAGTGGATGAGCTGCGTCTGGTTCACGCTGTGCTGCTGCCTCACGCTTGAGTTCATCTCGTGCCACTTTAAGGTCTCTAGAGTTTTAATTATTAGCATGAACCCCTATAAGTTAATTAAATGCCGTACATAAGTGGAGATTTCTACTTATGTATTAGGAATAGAAGTGGCTGCTAATTGATAGAGAGCTTAATTGATCACCACAGACATAAGTTTATGTATGGGAAAACTAATAGTACCTATTTGAGTTGGTGGATATCGGCCCGCTCATGGTCAGCCCTGGTCAGCCCAAGGTCAGCCCTAGGTCAGCCCGAGGTCAGCCCTGGTCAGCCCGAGGCCAGCCCATGGTCAGCCCAGGTCAGCCCGAGGTCAGCCCAAGGTCAGCCCAAGGTCAGCCCTGGTCAGCCCGAGGTCAGCCCTGGTCAGCCCATGGTCAGCCCTGGTCAGCCCGAGGCCAGTTCAAGATTTTTGAAGTGATCCTAAGGTGCTCTACTACCCGAGGCAGAAAGCTCCTGCCTGCTTCGCTATTAATTGCTATACATAAGTTTATGTATGTGGAATTTAATATTTAATAAGCTTCATATTAAATATGAGCACGAAACTTACCTCACAGGCTCTAAAGCAGCTATCTTGCAGGCGCAAGCGAGAGTTAAGTCCATTGGCTTCGTCCAGTGAGGATGCTGAGCAGCTCTGGTAGCGCCGCTGGAGTCAAGAATATTCCTCAAATAAGAAGGAAGGGCGACGATGGCTTCGAAGAGTGGCTAGAACTTTGGCATATGAGAAGAACGCGACGATCTAAAGCAGGGCGAAGCAGCCCTCAAGTCCTTCAATCATGCTAATTCTGCACTAAAATTTTCAAGCCTGCAGAGCTCAAGAGGCATTAGCAAGTTCACTTCAGAACTGAAGGGGCCTACACTTAGCTGAAGTAGAATGGGTATTACAGGTGCTTAGTATGCAATAAGCAAGAGTTGCGGCTTAATAATCGAAAAGCGCTCAAGCTGCATCTGACCAGCCATTCGATAAAGTAGCTTTTCGATGCAGGTTACAGTCCACTTGTAAGGTTATCTTCCATCTCTCATAAGTTATAGATATCCAACTAGCTGTTGCCTCGAGAGAGCTCTCCTCATAGAGCTGAATAAAATATCGGTGAAGCCTAATCAAGTGAGGCCTCTGATCTCAAATAAGCTCAAGCTGAAGGCTTCGAAGTAAAGAAGCAAAATTATATCGCACGCGGAGAGAATCAACTACTTATAGCCAATAGTCAAGTCTCAGATTCTCCTAACTAGAGGCTCTGTAAGAAATAGAGAATCTAAAATCTTTCTCTTTCAAAGAGGAGATTTCTCTCACGGCTCACTGGAGAGGGAAATTAGAGTTTTCAGATCAGGAGAGGAGCTTTAGTGACACTCCAGAAATCCAAATAGTGCTGGCAACATCCTTCAGCGAGAGGACTTCCGAAATTCTGAACCTCTGGAGGGACTTCAAATTCTTGGATTACTTGGAAGATCGGCGGGCGCGCTGCAGTGACGAGATAGAGTATGCTTACTTGTGCTCGTCAAACTTTATACTCATGAGGAGATCCTTCAACCTCACACTTGCTGCGTTCCTGGAAATCAAGCCAAGCCAGGGTGACTTAGTTAATGTGTTGAAGGCTCTAGTCCCGGAGTATCCAGGTTCTGCACAACGAGAACATTACTCACCGCTTCATCACGCCACAGACTGTCCGGATACTCAAAGGTTATACGCCTGAGGTGTTTCTCGGCTCGTTCTAATATGCGTGCATTTCTGATCATGTATCTGTTGACGGAGGTATCCCTCGGCATGTGTGGCTCCTCGACAAGGACCGAAAACTTGTTTTCCATGGTGACAAATTTCAAGATGTGTATTCAGTATGCTTGATAGTGGCTTCTTGTTTTATGAGCAAGCCATTGCATCGAGTGGCAGCTAACCAAGAAGAAGTGCAATCAGCGATAATGCAGGAACTTAAGTTGAGATCACTAAATTAGGATTAGAGAGACTTTCTCAAAAGGCTAACTCATCCTTTCGAGGATTATCCTACTCTGTATTAAATTTACAATTAGATAAACAAACTAGTTCAAGGATGACATCTTAAATTTATTCTTTTATTAACTTTATTGAGTCCAAATTTTCATGAATATTGTAACAACTTGAAAAGAAATTTTCATTATAATTTAAGTGTTTAAATTGCATTTAAAACAATTTATTAAATGTAATTTAAAAAGAAATATGAGGATATTAAGCATACATATTATAAATGAGCTAAAATAATGTATATTTAAAGAGGATCTCTCCTTAAATTATAATATTGCTGCATATAGTAAGATTTTTGACTAAAAATTTGTATTTACTATTTGAATAATTTAATATGAATCCAAAACAAGTGGCTGTATCTGTAGCCTTGACTCTCCTTCTTGGGTTGACAACCGCCAATAATATGGCTATGTATAGACATTTGCCTATTAAGTCTGACCCAAACATCGACAACGATGCCTTTAAAGACGTTAAGCAAATCTGCAAAATATAACCAACTATAAATCTAAGACTATCATTTAATGCAAGGAAAATGGATTTGCAGTGGAACAGCACATGGTTACCACAACTGATGGATACATTCTCACTCTCTTTAGAGTGCCAGGATTTGCCAATGAAACCTCAATTAAAGTCGGCCTTCCAGTCAAAAAACCAGCTGTTCTCCTCATGCACGGTCTTGAAGGTGACGCAGCTCAATGGGTTCTCAACTCTCCTAAGAAAATTAATTAAACTTTGTTACATATCTCCTGACGTTGCTCATACTTTTGTGCTTGCTCGTGAGGGCTTCGACGTCTGGATGGGAAACAATAGAGAATAGAAATAGCTTTAGCCATTTTTTTTTATATGTTTTAGAGGTTGTCAATACTCTCTTGAGCATAAGACTCTGGATCCTAATGACCCTGCTGATAAGCCAGTTTATTGGGACTTCAGTTTTGAGGAAATGGGAACCAAGGACTTGCCAGCTACTATTGACTATATCTTGAAGGTCACAGGTCAGACTAAGATCGGATACGCCGGTCATTCTGAGGGCACCACGCAAATGTTCATTGGTAGCTCCCTCTTCAATGACTACTTTAGCTAGAAAATTAACATCTTTATTGCCCTTGCTCCCATCACTAGAATCAGCAACACCAAGTCTAATTATTGCTTAGCTATGAATGAATTATGTCTTCTTTGATGAAGCTTATGGCAGCCCACACTGATGCCGTAGAACACTTGCTTGTCAATGACTTTGGAATGTATGATCTCTTTGCTCCCAACTGGCTCACACAAGATGCCGCTATTGCGCTCTGCACTGGTTCTTAACTCGGTTAAGATCTTATACTCTCTTTTTGAGGATACAATTTATCTTTGCGAGGGTTTCTTAGAACTGACCGCAGACTTAGACGTGAGCGTGGACAACTTGAATAGAATAAAGACTTACTTGACTCACTTCCCCTCAGGAGCCGGCTACAAGAATGCCATTCACTACGGCTAGATCATTAACTCGAACAGATTCCAGAGATACGACTATGGTGAAGCCCGCAACATCCAAGTCTATAACTCAACTCAGCCTCCTCTTTATCCAATTGACTAAATCAAGACCATGCCAATTGCACTTTTCGGAGGTACTCTTGACGAGCTAGGCTCTACTACTGACGTGGACTGGACCTACGACTAAATCAAGGCAAACGGCAACGTTGTTTACTACGGACAATACAGACTAGGTCACATGTCATTCGCTATTGCAAAGGACATGACTTTCTTCACAGTTGACGCCATGAATCTCTTCAAAAAGTACGCCACCAATGTCTATGACACTGAAGATTATGACATGATAATTTGAAGAATATTCAACCATCACTACGAAAACTTAAGTCAATGAGGTCAGTAGCGTCACACTATTTTAATATCCTCAATAATTTCATCATCTCAAATAACCTTATCAATAATTTATAAATCTTTAGACTAAGCCTATTTAATATTGATGATGAACTTATTAGCAAATTATCTGCTAAATCTCTTATTTTCGTGTGAAAATGCCGTCAAAAAGTTTTATAATTATTTTATTGATCTATAATATTTGAGTTTAATGTTTTAAAATAATATTGCATTTAGCAAAAGCAACTGCTACTAACTGAGTTAATGAGATAAAATCAAATTTTTAAATTTATAAAGCAGCAATCTTTCACAAAATACTTTTAAGGAACTATTTATTTTATAATTGATTTAATAAAATAAATGCTATAAATATAGAAGAAAAAATGAATAGAATAACATAACAATTATACTATAAAAATCTTATCTTCTATTCTTACTATGGAGGAAAAAATTCATAAGCAATTTTGTTTAAAGTGATGTTTATCTAAGAAGAAATAAAATAACTGAAATTAAGTCTTCAGGGAACTTAAAGCTTATCACAATGCTGTGATAGCAACAAATACTGCAAACGCCAAAATAAATTATGAGAATAAGACAAGAGAGTTAAATGCCCTGCTGTTGATACTATTATCAAACTGGCAAACTTAAGACTAAGAAGAGCAGGATCCTTAGAACAAGTTAGAGTTGCCAGGACCCCAGCATCCTACAGTGTAGGGATAGAACATGGTGCTTGCATAACTGTAGCTGTCTCCATTCCATATTCCATTGCAAATATCTACATCGCATGGCTACCACAGTTTTCCTTCTGAATTGTAAGGCCCTACGATGAAATGTCCATCCTTAGCAATTCCAATATTCTGTAAGCTTTGACTCATCTGTGTTCCTGCTATGGAATTCTGCAAATAGAGAAGACTATCTTATTTGCAAGAAAGAATATCATCGCAAGCAGACCCAGTGACTTTACTAGACTTGAATGTCGAAGAGAAAATGCAAGGTGAAGCTGTGTAGTATCTATAGAAACCTTCTGAATCATACTCTCCAAGGCAATCATCTAAATTAGCCTGAGATGTAAGGTTTCCTGAGGGGTGAATAGGATCATATCCTTCTTCAGTGAGACTTTAGAATATAGGAACTCCGTTGAAAGCTATTCAAAACTACAAACCTTGCCATATATAAATTATTCAAAAATTTAACATCATATCATAATGTGAATTTTACTTTAAATTTAAAGATATAGTCTTTCAGAGCTATCTGATATTCTAACATCTGAAGTAAATTTAATCTTAAGTAAAGATCTTGTAAATGATATAAATCACAGATGATTTAATAACAATTCGAAATTCCAAATCTGGGAGATAAATTTACTTTATTTTTCACTAACAAATAATACAAGAAATTGAATTAAGAAATATGAAGACTTCTTAATAATTTATCAGTCTAATTTGAGTTTATATTCCTACAATTGAGTCAATTTCAGAAGAGAGACCATAATCTTTATAGAAATTCTCTTGGGGAATATTGTCTCCGTGGACCCACATGTTATCGCATCTGTAAGACTCAGCAGAGAGCTAACTCTTGATCATTGTATTGATAGCCTGAGATTTAAGATTAAATTTGACTGTAAAGCTAATCTCAGTTGCTTGAGGCTAAATACCTTGGCTATAAATGGTGCAGTGATCCGGAAGTGAATTTGTAGCAATAGTAATAGATGCATAGCCATCTGAAGTTCTACTGCACCTTGCTCCAAATTTTCTAGTCCATTTGCAAGAGGAAGATTAAGAATTCGCTCCCTAGCACTACAAAGAATTTTGACACACAAAGCTTTTTCCACTCATTTAGGAAAAATCTGTTTTAAAACCGTCAGTCAAGAACCCATTGCTGCTCAAAAAGCTCATGAAAAACTAGCATTCTCCAAGATTTGTTGTTGGAACTTCATAAATATTTTTGCAAGTATTGCTTGAGTCATCCTCGTAAAAACCTGATGGGCATGAAGTGTAACAGCCATTATAATCTAAATTTATATTCTTCTTAATTTAAAGATCTTTAAAAGTGTAAGGAACTTTAGATAATTAATTTTATAAAGTTTTTTACATTTTAATCGTATTGATAATTATCAGTTAAAGATATAGATTCTTTCGAATCTCTGCTATAGAGTCACTCAGCCTACTTATTTTCATAAATTACATAAATAACAATTAGAGATATTTACAAAAGTCTGTCTGAAATAATATTTTTGATTTGAATTATAATATCAGATTACTTTTCAAATAGTTTCCATCGTTACAAGAAGAGCACTGAGTAATTTGATTACTTCCAGTGCAAGTCGAGCATGATGATGGACATTGACTGCATATTTTATTAGACTGATCTCCAAAATAGCCATCAGGACAAGCAGTGAGGCATTGACTGTTATAGAGATAAAAGCCAGAAGAACAGGCTGAGCATGAATTTTGAGTTTAATCAGAGCAAGAAGCGCAACCCTAATAGCACCCAATCACAATAACCTTAAAGTCGACATAGACACTTTCCCCTTGCTTATCATAAGCCCTGATTCGCAAGGGGTAGTTACCTACATCTACTTATGTCATTGAGAAACTGTTATTTTATAAATCTGTTAAATGAGTGATTAGAAATTAATCCTTCTTCAATTTATTTAAAAATTAAAACATCCTAGATTCGTGAAATTTAATTCTAAAATAAGTAATTGAATTACTATATATACATAATGCTAAATAGACATACAATTCTGAAAATCTTTATTTAGGTCTTATCTATATTTTTCAATCTGAATCTTGATTTTATTATAATAAAATATCAAGATCATTACTGCTAATTATAAAATGTAACTTTATTGTCTTTAAAATTACGAGAAAATGAATAAGATAAGAGCATATGAATTAAAAAGAATAAATATATTTAATAATTAGAATATTTTATAATTTTCTAAATTATTATAATACTTTTAAAAAATGATTAATAAACTGAGCTATCCATTTTAGAAAGTTATTTTAGAAGTAGCTGTTTAGTCTTATTGATTAGTCATTGTATAAGTCAAGGCATCTCCATCAGGATCCTTAAACACGCTACTCATGTTCAGTTGAGTTGAAGTAGTCTTGTAAAAGATGGAGATGTCATTTATTAATCCAATAACCTAAGGTGGTCTGTTTGAAGAAGCTGTGATACTCAAAATTATAAAGAATTCAAATTTAATTAAAAAATATTATATACATCATTTTAGGAAGACTTTGCGAGGACAACATCAGAAGTCAAATGAAAGCGAAAATAACTACAAGATTAAAAATTTGTAAGTTTTAATCCTCATTTATCTCTCCCACATATTTTAATAACTCAAAATAAGTAGTTAATTATATTTTTTCAGGAAGTAATTTATTAAATTCTTATGGTTCAATAATTGATGAATGCTATTTTGAAGAAATACTTATTGCATATGAATATAATTTTTAACTTAAATTATTTCTTATTTATTTTTTTAGATTTATAATTATATATTAAAATTACATTTTTTTCTTTTGATAGTGAAGGAAGTAGAAACTTAAGAATTGATTGGGTCTTTACAAGTGACAAGGACTTGATAAGTTCCAGATTAAGTAGAGTTAGTAAAGCTAAAACTAAATCTGGCAGATGACTGATCATACCAAACTGCTTCTCCACTTCTTTGAGAGGCAGTCACTTCCTTACTGTTTACAAACGCCTTAATTGTAAGTAAGTCATTTTCTGGATCTGTGCAAGAACTACTAAAAGATTTACTAAAAGTTTGGCCCAAATACACTCTTTAATTAGCTTAAGTTTCAATAATATATAATTATAAATAAAATCAATCACTCTTAAATTAATCATCACACTTACTTTAAGCCATGTATTGCTTTTAATTTTACAATTTTTAATTTAAATTAATTTATACAAATCTTACTCTTAAGATTTCTCACTAATCACAAAATGATATAGATTTTAGTGACTTTATTATTTTAATTATATATCTTTTGTTGCACAACTCTATATGAAGAATAATTTTGCTAATCTTGCAATTTATTTTTAATAAGAAATATTTAAATTAGTTATTGCTGCTAAGATTATTAATTCTTAAGAGAGTAAAGCTTATATTTAAGAATGATATCTGCAAAAATAACTTAATGTTGAACAGTATAAATTGTGTTTGTTTATTAATTTAAAGTTAGAATTGTAGGAGGGTAGTTTGTGTTTATTTAAATTTGGAAATTGAATGCTCCCACATCTCCAACGCTATTTAGAGTACTCAAAGGCACTGTCACAGTTTAGCCAGCCCACGAATTATTGGGAACAGTTCCAACCACTTAGCAATCCACTCCGTACGGCAAAGACATCATCCAGGGAATGGCTGAGTTATTTTTGCAAGTCATATTAAAGGAGTCGTCTGCAAATATCTTGAAAATTGATTTCCTTATGAAGAACTAAAACTTAGTCAGAGCAACTGCTTAACCTAGCAATAAAGAACAACATAAATATCTCTATACTAATATCCTACACTCTATTTAAAAATATATTATTGAAAATAGTGAAGATCAAGGGCAAAATAGAATAAAAGTTAATATAAAATTTATATTTTGCAAACAGGAAATGTATAATTCTTTTATAAAATTAATATATTTCTTTAATTTGCGCAACCTTATAATCTAATTTTAATAAAATTCTCGTAAATTTTTACTTTACTAAAATCTTTAGTTAATCAACCAAATATAAATAGAGAAAATATACTCTAGTATGATTTTGATAAGTCAGATTAAATTGAATTTTTTCTCATTTTAAGGAAGAATAAGAAATTTTATTTTAATAAAATTTTGAGAGAATAAAATGATATATGCTTCCTAATAAATTATTTCCTACTTTTTTTAATTTAAGAAGAAGGTGATTTAAGTTAGACAGTTTGCTTAGGTTGCAAAGTTAATTGGAAATCAGTAGTAGATTACTTTTTAACATTTTTATTTAATCATGAAATAAGTATAAGAAACCTATAATTCTTAGCAGTATATTATTCAAACAGATAGTTTTGTTAATTTTAAATAGATCTCCTGAAAAATAACTTAGATTAAACTGATAAATTTATTTTGAGCCAATTTTAAATTTGAATTACTTCCCATCTGGTAGTTATAGGAATAAAATCATATTTATAATAACAACATTATTTCCTAAATTTAAGACATTTTGTTAAAAATATAAAGAGTCAAGAATCTTGCTTTATTTCAGCAAAGATTTCCAAAAATATAATTTCAAATTCCATTTAAATTTTTATAAATAAATTTGCTCTATAAGTGAGTGTAACTTTGAGAATGAGATTATCTTCAGTCCAAAGGACTTGAGTATCAGGAATTGTGTCTGTATATCCAAGAGCTATTTCAAAGGTATCAGTGCTAATCTTTTGTATAGTAATCCAATTTTGAGTTAATTGGGTACTTCCTCTGAAGAGTTAAACACTTGCTGAGTATGTAAGCAGATTTTGAGTGACAATTTAATACTGGGATTTCAACTTACTGCCATATCTAATAACCATGGCTGGCTTTGCAAGGGAAGCTGCAGTAAACTTGGGTAAACTAGTTGCTAAAACATATTTAATAATAAATTAGCTATGCAAGTCTTTGAGGTACCAACATATGTCTATCCTGTTCCACAAGAGGTAGCGCATTCATTTTATCCTCCACTATTTGCTTACAATAACAAAAATACAACTTTTAATTATTGATGAACCGTAAGATGATCTTATTAATTTTATCATTTTAGTTTTTAGTCTAAATCTAATAAAAAATTTAATTTTAAAGGATTATTAAAATAAAAATAATTTAATCTTTCTCAGTAGCTTAAAATTATGATTAAGGTTTTTAATAAAAAAGAAGCATTGTATTTATATGATTATATTTGTCGTTTGATAGTAAGTTGGATCACATTTCAGGCATTAAATCCCTAACAATAAAATTTTGCAATATTTCATAAATAATTTTCACATCACTCATTATAATTTAAAATATAATATTTTATTTTAAATAGATGAGCTTTAAGAATTAGATTTAAACTTATAAATAATAATAACATAAAATTAAAAACTTCAGGTAATCATTTTATGAATTTATATAATTATAAATAGACATTGTAAATACTTTTTCTATTTCAATCGATTAATGATTGACTATTAAATTATTAATATTAAAAAATTAAATACTCTAAACTAACTCATTTTGTTATAAATCTGTTAAAATTTATTTTTAAGGAGATTAAATTGGGAAGGTTACAAGAGTGTACCTGCGCCATTACAAAGCTCACATCCTACAGAGCAAGTAGTGCAGCAAGAGCTATCTAATGGAACGAATAATCCAGATGGGCAAGTATTCAAGCACTTTAGTTACCCTTCTACCTAAATTGCATTGTATCCAGAATTGCATTCTGTGCAGTCTGTTGCTTCGATGCCAGTACACTTGGATGCCTTGCATGACTCATGACACAATATCACATTCAGATAAATTGGGATAGGATCTGATTCTGCCCCAAACCTATCTCTGACATAAGCATACAGAGTCTGTCTTTTCCCTACTGGGTAACCTCCTGTGTATTAAAAGGTTGCTACCCAGTTGGAGTCAAAATCAGAATAGCTAAAACCATTTAAATATATTTATTAATCATAATTCTTATTCCTGATAAAATTATAAATTATTGCAGATTTAATTAATATAAGTAATGAGCATATAAGGTAACAATAACTTCTTAACTACTTTTTGTCAATCAAAATTAGGGATCTACTACTTAGCTTCATGCCCTGAATATATAAATGGATTTATTCAAAGTTAACTTTTGTTTCTAATTTTGAATATCTATTATATTAAAAAATATAGGAAGATAGAAATAATATTATTTCTTAGCAGAATATAATTTTGTGTCATATAATAGCAAAATCTTCTTTATATTTTGTTTTGTTGGTTTAAAATACAAAGAATTATTACTTTATTTTATTATTTTTTTATTTTAAATCATTATTGGTAAGACCAGATATTGCTTGAACTTATCAAAAATTTATAATTAAAAATAATTTATAATAATGAATTCATTTTTAAGAATAAATTTTAGATGTTATTCATAAAAAATAAAATAAAAATGTAAGCTATATTTAAAGAGAAGTTATTGTCTCTATTATTGCGTATAAGATAGAGAATCTTGATTTTTATTTCTTCACGAATTATGTAAGTTTCTTATATTTATATAATTTTATTTATAAATTATAAAATAACAAAATTCCCTTCAGTGAGGATTAAGATGAATCAAAATTGTAAAGCATTAGAAATCTGTAAATTAAGTTTTACCAGTTAGTTAAACTTTTATTCTTTAAATTTATTAATTTATTCATCATTTTGTAAATGATTTCTTAGATTACTACTGTGCTGTCCTTACTAGACTCTGACATTATATAAATTAATTTAAATTCATTAAGAGTTTGAAAGTATCAGTTGCTTCAGTGTTTGGATTTTAAGGGGAAACAAAATTAATTAAAAATTTTATTTCAGATAAAAAAAAATTTATTAATTAGATATCACTTTCTATTTTGAATAAGATTATTCTAAGATGAGTGAAAATATCTAACATTCATTAGATTATTTTATATTAGATATTATTATAAATTAAATAATTAATTAATGAATTTTAACAAAATAAATTAGAAAGTGAATAAAATTATACTTATATTATCATATTTCTAATGATTCATTTTATAATGAAATAACTTAATATTCAAAAAAAGAAGAGTGTTGAAGTATTTTTAATTTATTCATTATTTTATCAATCAAGAGATAATAAGTCTTTTAGAATTTTTATCTTGCGAAATTTGAGTGGAAAATTAAATTCAGTAATACTTACGGCGCGGGTCGATCTCGAAATTTTGATAGAAAAGATTTTTAGTTTATCCATTATATTTCTTTATTGGTAGGAGAATGTTGTACATATAATAAAAGAAGACTTTTATTATTAAATTTTAAAAACAAAATGTGTAGATAATTAAAATGGTTATTTAGCAATTTTCATTAATTTCCCCTAAAATAAATTTAAATACAATTATTTAGTATGTTATATCTAAAATTAAACAATTCTTGCTTTAATTATAATTCATAAATATAAATGATTTAAAGACCCTTTTATAATTTTTGTTGTTGATTTTACCACTGAAGTCAAGCTCTATAGGATCATTAGATCCAAAGAATCAAAACTATTAAATGCACCTAGTATTTTTTAATTAATTCTAATAGATTTATTTAATAAATAAATATAATATTTTAGGGTTTAATATTGATATTTCTTGCGAAACTGATCCGATCCATTCATTTCAAATTAATCAAATAAATTGAAAACAACGTACTATACAAAATCAACACTTATTTTTAATAGAAGAAACTTTAAAAGTTTGATAAAAATTAAAGTTACTACAAATAATAAAATCTGTTTAAAAGATAAAATATAAGGGTACAAAAATAAGTTAATCTTATAAATGAAATCCTAAAATATTTTTTTTAAAAAAATAAGAAACCTTAATTTGGGAAATCCAACATTTTCGTTAAAAAAATAAGATTATTTATATTTTATTCATTAGCAAGGGTTTATATAAAATTTTAATCCTTAATTAATAATTTTCCTTTGAACTAAAAAAATAAATTAAACTCGATTACTTCAAACTTATCGGTTATATTTTATTGGTTTTATATTGAGGAGGAAAGTTATCTAAAAATTGGACATAGAATTTCCATACTACTGAGTTATATTCCATTGAGCAGTAGATTATTCCAACATATTAGCCTTCTATATTATTAGCATTGAGTATGGGGATTGAAGGAGATGAGCCAGTTGTGAGGTAGAATCTTTCAGTTGGGTCAGTTGAACTAATTATGCGGTCACCACATTTATATATCAACCATTTAATTCATCAATAGAATATTTTGGAAAATAAACTTTTACCAACTACTTAGAATATAATGCCCGACATGGATTTTTAATTTAATTTAAATTTTAAGATAGCTTAATTTATAGATTGAAGAAGAAAATTGAGAAAGCCGTCAAATTTTTCTTTAATATATAAATGAATTATTAATAATATGGGTTGATAGAAGTATCTTACTCAATTATAAACAAAAGAAAGAAAAATGTTAAAAGCCAAATTGTATTTAGAACTAAACCTCTTAAAATATACAATAAAAATTAATATCGAATTGTATACTTTGAAATCAAATTTTTATAAAAGTTAGGTGAAAAGTAAAGCAGAAATTTTTTAATTTAATTTTCTATTTCTTTGCAAAATTCTTGAAATATTGTAAAGTAGATGGTATATTGCCCGTAGCATCTCGAAGCAGTTTAGATTCCCTAATAGCCAATTTCTCCTAGTGATAAACCTCAATAGAGATTAATGGATCGCTTGAGTAGACCGAGCTTAATCCCGAATCAACTGTGTAGCTGAAATACTCCACTGCATACAAATAAAAGCCAAGCGCTTATATAATTGCATACCTATTCTACTTTAAATTCAAAAAAATTTAGATTAACTTATCATAATTATTTGCTAAACAAGTTTAAGAAATTAGCTAAACATGAGTGTTAAAATTGTATTTCTAGCTCTACATATTTTAAGAAACATTTAATTTCAGCTATTTTTCTAATAAGAATGAGCTTGAGTTCAAACTTCATTATAATTAACTTACTTAAATTTCGTAATATACTATTTTCTCAAGGAAAAAAGAAAAAGGTATAAAAATCTGATCTATAAGTGATATAAGATAAAAAAGAGTAAAGTTGAATTATAGCCTGCAAGAAATAATTTGAGACGAAATTATAAAGCTCATCTTTTTATAACTAGAGTACACTTTTTACTTTTTAGAATATTTTATTCTCTTAATACTCTGCTATATCAGTGTTAGTAGCTGCAGGTGTGACAATTCTTAAATAGACTCCTGCTGCCGTGTAATTGACCATCTATATATTGGTTGGATTGAACGCAAAAGATGAAATGTAAGTGAACTGTGAATCATCTGGAGTAGTATCCTAATATTTCTCAGTGAAAACAGAAGGAGGTAGGAATGTGTAGACTGTTCTTGAGGGCATAAAATTTCCAAGAGAAAGAGGCAGTCTGCATAATTGCAAACCACTAGTAAACGTTAATACATTTGCGGTATCTGCACAGGCTGAGCACCCTCCAGATCCTTTTATTAAAGTAACACTTTAGCAAGTTTTACAACCGTAGGAGCAAGGAACACAACTCAATGACACATTCAAACTCAATCCAATATATTTTTTTTTAAAAATAGTTAATTATATTTTACACATAAAAATTCATTAAAAAAGGGGTTTACAGAGAGGGTTTAAATAATTTAAGAGAGTTAAAATTAATCATCTCTCTTCGAGAAAAATATTTATACAAATCTTCATTTAATATGAATATTTTTGAGTTATTAATTCGTTTCTTTATTAAAAAACATTTTTTTTAATTTATCGTTTCCCTCATTTTAAAAAGACATATTTACTATACCTCATTAGCAACAATATAAAATTTTAAATTAAAGAATTAACCAGTTTAAGGGCATATTTTTAATTGAGATTATTTGAATGATGATAGATTTCAGTACATTACGATAGTCTTAAAAATGTAAGCTAATAAAAACCCAAATTTTGTTTCCTATAAAAAGGATTAATTATTGCCATGATTAAATAGATGGCTAAATTATTTTTTTTAAATGCTTGATTTAGTATTTAGAGTATATATTGTTAAAGTATTATCCTGATGGGCAAGTTGGTCCGCAGTAGCTGCTCCCGAAGACTGAGTAATACCTAACATTTGATCCAGGGCAAGTAACACAATTATCCAGATTAGTAGAACACGATGTAGCAGCACAATTTGGTGAGCATTATAACTCAATTTATATAAGTTTAATAGATTAATTGAGTAATTAAATTTTCAAATATTGATCATATATCTTATATCTTATAAAATCTCTCTCTAATCAATATAATTTGCAAAAAATTAATAAGACTATTATTAATGAAAAGACGATTTACCTAATCCTTAATGAGCGCATTTATATTAAATTGATTCTAATTCAATTAAATATATTATCTTAACATAAAAAATAACTATATTTTATATGGAATAAAAAGTTCGAAAAGAATGTATTTAATCTAAGTTGATAATAAGATTAGAGTTTAAGTGAAGCTGATACTTAAAATTTCAAATAAATTATCATATTTAACATATTAGTAGTTGATTTAAAGTTGGCTAATTTTTAAAGGATTTTTAGCCACTCCGAATATCAATATGAGATTTTAAGGTGAGGTGTTATATTCAGGCTAGGGAATTTGTATAATTCTAAAATCTCTACCATCAAAGGTTAAACTTTTTTGGAATAATTAAATCTTGAAAATGGTAATGTAAAATTAAAAATTGAGACAAATACAAGGACTTTTTTTAATCCAATTATAAGAAGTTATTTTTTGATTGTAATATAAATTAATTGTTTGCTGTATTCGACTGAAAGAGTGATTTGCATTTTTGAGAGTGTGAATTGAGTGGACGTAAACTCTCCATAGATTGTTCTTGTGCCTGTATAAGATGAATCCAGACTAGGGGAGTAAGTGATACTCGCTATGTAGTCTCCATTTATATTTTGAATATTCAATAAATTGAAGTAGGTCAACTAAGAAAATTAAATCACAATTTTAACTGCTTTAAATAATATATAAATAGATAACTATGATTTTATTAAAAGTATTTTTATAACTATAAGAAATTAAGTTAAAAAACTATGTGGCAGATGAAGCATCAGGCGTTAGCTTTATTCATAAATCAAAAATATATGCATATGAAATAAATAATATTAATGCAATTTAAACATTAAGCGCTTTTTAATTAATTTGAAGTAAAAATGGTTTTCCAAATAAAACATATACAACAGCCTGCACTTGTCTTCATTAAAAAGGACATTTCCATTAAAATCTGGGTCACAAAAAACTAAAAGCCATATCTCCACTTGTTAAAAAAGTGGCAGTTATATTAATTCCGTGAGCACAATTTTATAACTCTCTCTGAATAAATACAAAATTCAATAATATTATTATTTTCCAAAATTTATCCTCCTTCGCGTATTATTTGGACTCCATAACATAATTTTAAAACGGTAAGTTTTGGAGTTTGATTAAAAATGAGGGGTCAAGAACGAAATCCTTGTAGAATGTAATATAAGCGGAGAGATTCACTGAAGCTACAGGAGCAACCATAGAACAACTATTGCTTCATTTTTAAATAAAATTTAAATAAAAAATAAAAATACGCATAATCTGAGAATTAATTACTCCTGGTTTGAATTTCAGCTCAAAACCTTAAGACTGTAAAAACACTCCCAATACACTTTAATTGAGAGTAAAAGTGGAATTTAGCATTCTTTATTCTCTTAAAACCCTCAGTTTGGGTCACTTTTATCTGCTTAGAAATGCTCAGCCAAAACACATTGCATCGCTGAGTAGACTAGTAAGCGGAAAAAAGACTTGGACTTTACAGTTAGAGGTATAACCTTCAAGTTATCTTAAGTCCACAAATTCAGTGATCAAGCAAAAATAGGCCTCCTCATTAAATGGATTAAAAGTAAGGAATTTGAACAATCTATAATTCAAGATGACAAAAAGTTATTAGAAGATTCACAAGACTAAGCTCATATTAAATATTGATTGAATATCTCACAAACTGTATATAAGGGTGATGAATTGTGCTCACTTGACTAACATAATTTTCAACCAATGAATTCAGCTTGATTTATTAGATTGCTGATGTCTATTTAAAAATATTTAATTTTTCTGTTATGCAGATAAAATTAAAAACTAATAAATACAAAAATATCTTATTATGTGAAGATTAAATGATCTACAAATTTTTATTTTAAATTTTGATATATTTTAATTTCTAATTTTATTTATAAATGATTTAATATCTTAAATAATAGGTATCGGGGTAGCTGATTTCCATTCTGCAGTATTTGGAGAAAGTGAAATGGTTGCTGATTAAAATTAAGCCTATAGGAAAATTGATTTTAACTTTAAAATAAAAAAGAAATACTTTTTTAATTAAATTATATGTTTCCAGTATTTGTAATTAATTTGTTTTGTTATTAATAATTTATTGATTAAAGTTATAAATAGTAATTAAATTAAAAAATAAACCAATTTATTCCATTAATTAAATAGATTAGTTAACTGAGATTGCTTGAAGAGTGCATTTAATCATGACATTGATATTGATGGCGGGATTTCCAGTGTAAACAATCTGTAGAGTTCCTTAGCCATTCAATGAATAGTAGGAAGTAGGGGAAGATATCAATGCGCCATCAACATAGTATTGCATAGTGGGGGATCCAGATGGAGCTGTACACATTTCATTATTCTTTAAACTAATACAATTTACAAACTTAAAAATACTTAATGTTACAATTTCAAGTACTTTTTATTATTTTTTAGTTAGTCAAAACAAAAATTTAAAACACCTTATTTTTCTTCATTTAAAATGCAGCAATAGAGGGGAAAGTCCAAGTGGTTGAGGGGTTAATTCTAGTTGTCTGCGTCATTTATTTTGGAAATCCTAATCTTGAAGCTTAAATGGCGGCATCTCCAAAAGCTTCGCAAGTTTAAACCCCATTATTAGTTTCGATGTAAGCAGTTTGAGTACAGGCACGGCATTAAATAAATATATTATATTTTATATAATTATTTGCTATTGTCTTTAAATTAATTAAAAAGGACAATCATATTATGATCCATCAATATAAATTATAATAAACTAGCTGCGAATCTAATGGATATCTTAGATGTCTAAATTTATGAAGATTTAAATTTTTAATGATAAAGCTACCTAAAAATCTTTATTCAGTATATGAGAAAACAGAATATGGTATAACCCTAGCAAATAATTGATAAAGCATTTATAAATTATACTTTCTTTGAATAAGCCACAATTTATTAGGAAGAAACTTATTTATTAATTTTGATGGTTATCAGAAAATCTAGAGATTGAGTAGTTACTTGAGCCCTTTAATAATTTACAAATTCTAACCCCTATCTTTTTCTCAAGATTTATTTTTCTATTTTACACTATTAGCTCAGAGGATAACTTCAATTAAAACAAAAAACTATAAAACTTATAAATTATCCTTGAGACCATTTTATTGTTTAATCATTTTATTTAAATATTGTATATAAATTATAAAATAAAAAATTTAGCATTTTCCAAACGCCAACTCTTTTAATTATAATAAATATAATTTTATTAAAGTGCTTAAAACAATTTATAATTTAACTTATTCTAATATAATATAAAAAGATAATTATTAACACTTGATAATTAATTTATAATAAATAAGAGATAATTCGGATTAACTCATATAAAAATATAATACACATGCTATTTAATTTATAATTTTTTATCTTTGGATAGTGATCTCCACTTGGCACAATTGCTTGAGCAGCTCTGACATGATTAAGATATTGTGAATAAAATTTAAATAAATGGTCTTATATTTTAAATAAAATTTTGTACCATTAAACATGACTTATGTGAAGACATATATAACAACAAGAAATTAAAAAAATGTATCTCACAAATTAAGGCTATAATAAGCTAAAAAAATGTAGAATAACCCTAAATTATCTGTAGATTTAAAATCAATAAATGTCGAGATTAAATTCATTAATTATTTAAATTATAATTTATTTACATGAAAATTAAATTATTCAATTATTTAGCTTGTAATTCCTATATTCACTTTAGGCTTTTTATAAATTAATAAAGAGATCTCATTACCGTCTTTATAAATTTATTAGAGCAATATAAATATAAGATATAGGTTGAATATGAATACATGATCGTCGATGGGCATAACTTAGAAATACATTCTGATTGAGTCCTTGTTCTGTGATTCATAATATATTACGCTTTTAATTAAATTAACTCTATATTAAAATGTCTACTACAACAACTACTTCATCAACTACTACCACAACTACATCAACTACAACAACCTTAACTTCTAAAAGTTCAAAGTGGCAGCCTAGGAGGCAAAGATCCAAGACAAGGAAGGTATCCCTCCCGATCAACAGAGACTCATCTTCACTGGAAAGCAAGAAGAGTTACAAAAGTATGCTTCCATTTGCGTACTTTTGAACCACCTCAAGAACGAAATTAACATCATGCTCAAAGAAAACTCTCTCCGACTACAACATTCAGAAGGAGACTACCCTCACCCTCAACAGACACCTGCACAAAGCGCGGAAACAAAAACTATAACTCAGACTGGGGTGGTGGTGTTCATGTTCTTTACGATGATCTTGTAGGAGCTGACTCCCTCATTAAATTTAAAAACATAATGCTTTTAAACTATCTCTAATTTAATATATATCACTTTGTTCAAGAACTCTATCTTCATTAGGTTTTCCTTACCCTCGATCATGTATTCATATTCAACCTATATTTGATTAAGCCCAGGGGTCCTTAAACTAACCAGCTGAACAATCATTGCAAACCTTAGTTCCATCTGAATCTATTTCAACATTGTCGCAGGGACCTGTTCAAACCATTAGAGCAAATTAAAACAATAAATAATTTTAAATTACTTACATTATTTAAATGAAAAGAAAATCAAAGGAACAATTTAGAGAATAAAAAATAGCCGATCAAGGATGAAATAACTTTCTTTTCTAAGTTGGTCTCATTCGCTGGTAGAAACTTTTCCTCTTTTTGTCTCCTAGATCTACTCATGCTCTGTATATGGGTCGCAGAAGTTATTTTAACTAGATAATAAGGCTATCTTACGCTTATGAAGCCTCCTTACTTACTAAGGTTGTCATAATAATAAATTGTGATGATGCTTTCATTTCCTCTGAAACATTGATAAAAGTGGTATTTGATGCTTAATAAACTAATTTTTGCCTCTCTGCCTATCAGTATAGAAGTTTTTATAAAAGTGAATATTCTTAAATATTGTGAAAACTTTGACTTCTTTTAAGCTTAGATGAATTTCATAAAAGAGGGACTTTTTTATTTTAAAAAAAATTTATGATTGTATGTGAACTCGATTTGTAAGATTTTTCATAGTGAAGAATGGATTAAGATCCTCTATCACAATTCTTTTTTAAATTAATCTTAAAGTTATTTGAATCTGTACTTGATATTTAAATTTTTATTTAAAGATTTTACTGAAAAATTAATTTACCTTCAAATAAATGCTGTAAATTTATTTCATAGTAAATTATATATTATTGATAATAAGGATAAATCATTATAATTGAAATTTACTTTTAAAGAGAGTGCTTCTTTATTGTTTTTATGTTGTAAACATATGGGTTTTAATTTTGAGAATAGCTGATCGTGGAGTCTTGGATGTAGAGCCTCCACTGTTGATGATCCATATATAGAAATGATTAGAAGCACTTTCAACCCAATCATTTGCACCTCTACTATTACACAAATATAATTAATAAAATTGGGGAAGCAAATATATGAAGCAGTATCTTCATACGAGGAGAAATTATCTAATTAATTCAAAGCAATGTTTACACTAGATTAATTCATTTAAGGATAGGAGCTCTTTAAATGCTTTTAAATTAATAGTGAACTTCTAAATGGTAGCTGTTTTTTTTATAAAATAATTTATTTTTATTAAAATTTAATTGTCTTTTATAAAAACCTAAATTAAAGTTTAATATATCTTTGTTATAATGGAGATGGTAACTGGCTAACCGCCAGTAAATGTGACTAATTGAGGCAGGTAAGACACTTTAGTATACATTCAAATTAAATAAGAAATTTGGTGTTAAAACATGTTGTCTTAGATGTGAAAAATGCCTTAAATGTGTTTCCTTTAAATCCATACTCATCGCTTATTCTTTCATTTAAAAAGAAAGATTGCCTTAATATTTTCAAATGTTTTAAGGATTTAAATAAAACTCAGAAATTACAAAATAAATTTAAATTTACTGAGATATTTATTAAACTAAAGATCATTAAGAGTAGTAATCTTTAATTTTCCTTCTCATTGAATCTCACTTTATTTTTTTTAAAACTTTTAGTTTATAATTTATTAGGGATATATTTATTTTTTTATTAAATAACGTGATATTATTTATACAGGAAATTAAATTTTTGAATAAACCCCTAACCCATATACT
>JAJKFJ010021639.1:0-11597 GCA_027382625.1 Tetmemena sp. SeJ-2015
TTTCAGAAATTATAAGAAGTTTAAAAAATTTTCTTTTGGGGGCAATTTTAAATTTTTCAAAAATTTTTTAAGTTTGCTATTCATTTTAATTTCCTTTTTGGCTTTTTAAATTTCTTAAAAAGGGGAAAAAAACTTTCATTTTGTAATTTGAGTTTTATAAAAATCAATATTTGAAGAAAAAAAACATTATACTAAAAAAATATTTACTCCTTAAAGGTATTTGAATTTATAATCTGACCTGTTTTAAACTGCTCTTTTTCGGTTATAAATTTAAATCTAAAATGAATTTTTTTTTTTAAATTTTTTCTTTTTTCCCTTTTTTCTAAGATTTATTTTCATTTTCCCTAAAAAATTTTAAAGTGGGGAAAATGGTAACTTTTGTTTCCCTTCTTTTTAAAAAAATATTTTTTAATGAAGTTAAAAAAAATTTTTTAATATTATTTCAAAATTTTAAGTAAAATTTAAATTTTTTAAATTTGGGGAAATAAATTTTCCACTTTTGTCCCTCCAAAATTATAAAAAAAAATCATGATTAAGTTTGGGCCGTTTAATAAATTTTATTTAAAAATTTTAAAAATGGAAAAAAAAAAAATTGAGGGGGGGGGGCCTTCCCTCGCCCCAGAAAAAATTTTTTTTTAAAAAAAAATTTAAGAAAAAGGGAATAATTATTAATAAATTTTTTCCCTTAAAATTTTGATTTCAAAATTAAAAAAGGCATATTCGAGCATCAAAGGGCCTAAAATTTTAATCCAAATTCCCAGTAGTAGAAGTCAACTGCCCCTAAAAAAAATTTATATTTTTAGCTATTTTTTACCCTTTTGTAAAAAAATTTAAAGCCCCCTATTTTGAAAATAGTAAAAATATTTTAACAAAAAAAAAATTTAAATTCTTTGATAAGGGTTTAAAGTTTACAATTTTTAAAGGTTTACTTTTTTGGGATTTAAATACTGAGGCATGTTTATAATAATAAAAAAAATTTAAACTTTTTCCCCAAAATAGCGCTTTAAATTTATTTTAAATAGAAAAAAAATAGCTAAAAAATAGTTTTTAAATTTAGGTGCAGTTTTTCAAACTGACTAAATTTGGGATTAAAATTTGGAGGCCTTGATGCTCGAATATCCCTATTTTTTTTGGAAGAAAAAATTTTTAGGGGGCGAAAATTTAAATCCTTTTTAAACAATTTTTATCATTTTTTAAATTAAAAAATTTTTAAAAGGGGGTTGGGAGGGGAAATTTTTAATTAAAACAATAAGTAAAGAGTTATCATATGTATGTTGTTGAAATGTAATGGTTAGGCCATTAAGAGACTAACTTGCTTTAAAATATTAGATAGATTCTTCTACTATCCTTACAATAAGAGTTCAAAGTTAATATATTTTTAAAGTTAGCCAAGTTATCAAAATTATTACAGAGTTATCTCCTACGAATAAATACAAAATTAAAGTTGATTAAAATTTAATTATTAATTTAATTTCAAGATAAAAACTCATTCATTACTTGTTAAGGATTGTAAATTAATAATTTAATGATTGATTTAATTATATTTTTAACTAAATTTTCAGCTTATCAGGTTTTATGAATTAAGGGAGCTTCTATTTTCAAGGAGGAAAATTATTTTTTAAAAATAGTTTTTATTTTATTTTAATTTTTTAACCCTTTACCTTTTCCCTTTAGCCATATCTAATAACCAACGCCTGATTCGAGTTATTTTTGTCCCAGGCAAGTCCAACAGATTGAGATGTAATGAGAGTAAGATTTGATGTGGAGTCAGATCTGAAAACAACAGGAGATTATCTCTCGCCTTTAAATGAGATCAGTTAACAGATCATAGGCTGACAAGAGTTTGTGGGCACGGGTTGCATATGTTGTGATAATTTATTTTTTATGACCTTTGGGGTTACTACTCCTTAATTTCTTCTTTGGCTTTTAAGCAAATATTAGTTCAGGCAGAAATTATCATATCTTAACTGAAGAATTATACAACTCCCCAAAAATTTTTAAAAACCCTTTTGCAAATTAAATTTTAAGCTTTAAATAATTTAAAAAATTTAATTCTTTTCAAAATTTTTTTTTTAAAATAATTTAAAATTTGAATAGTTTTTATCCCATTTGTTTTAATTTTTGGAAATTTTCCTTTGGGGCATGTTAAATCATCTTAAAGATATTTTTTAAATTAAAATTTATTTTAAAATATTTTTTAAAAAGTACCCAATTAAATTAATTCTTTAAATATAAAATTTTTTTTAAAAAATTAAACAAATTTTTAAAAAAGAATTTAAAATTTCCCAAAATTTGCTAAACAAATAAAAAAATAAGCATAGAAGTAAATATTTTTAAAAAGGTTGTTAAATATCGCCCATATTATTAAATTTTTAATTTAAAATTTTTTTGATGTTAAATTTCCCCTGAAACTATTTTATAAATGAAATTTTGTTTCCTTTTTTAATTTCTTAAAAATATAATTTGGGCAAAAATTTGTTGGGGTTTTTTAATTTTAAAAAAATTTCTAAAAAATAGTTTTAAAATTACATTTTTAAAAAAGTGAATATAGAATTGATATTTTTCGAATTGCAAGTGGAGAGCAGTACTCTTTGGTTAAGACTCTCAGAT
Organism: Tetmemena sp. SeJ-2015; assembly: GCA_027382625.1. Taxonomy (NCBI): domain Eukaryota; phylum Ciliophora; class Spirotrichea; order Sporadotrichida; family Oxytrichidae; genus Tetmemena; species Tetmemena sp. SeJ-2015. The sequence continues at coordinate 2,611 of JAJKFJ010021639.1, forward strand.
TTTCAAGCTTTTAAAGTGTTTGCTTAACTAATTTTATTAGATTAAAGTGAAACCCCTTTTCAGAAATTTTTTTTTTTTTAAAAAAAAAGACAAAAAATTTTTTTTGAAATTCAGTTTTAAATTTTTCATTTTTTCATGAAAAATTTTATTTTAAAAAAAAAAAAATTATCTTAAAAATTAAAATTTGTGGAGTTAATACTTGAGAGATCAAATTCCCTTAAAATTTTAAAAATCTTTTTAATTTTTTAAAAAAGTTAAAAAATTGACGAATTTTAATTTATTAAAATTGAGGTTAAAAGATATTTAAATTTTTTTAAATTTGGGAAAATAATTTGTAAATTCCATTCATTTAAATCGAAAGATATTTTTCCCCCTTACCTAAAACGTATAAAGGGAAAACGAAGTCAATTTTAATGGGGAATAAAACGAAGTTTTTTTCCTTTCTTTTTTAAATAAATAAATAAAAATCAAGAAAGGAAAACAACAAACATGAAGATGTAAAATTAAAATGAGAGAATGTAATCTAAAAATTATAAATAAATCACCTGAGGGGAATTATTAGATAATGATCATAGATTAAGAACTTTAAAAACAAAAACAAAGTCTACAGGAAAATTTAAATTTCATCGGAAAACCAAATTTTTTTTTTATTTAGCTCTCGACAATAGACCTTTTTTTAGGCAAGGAAGTGGCTCTGAAACAATCTATGAGAGGAGTCTACACTTCTTTTCACACACTTTCAGAGAAGTTTAATCTACTTAGTTTGAGCTCGAAAGTGTTATCTCTTTCTGCAATGGCTATTAAGTCCTCCATATTAAGCAGTTTATAATGCTTTAAATGATTTTTTTTTATTAATTTTAAGTCCATATCTAAATCTATTGCTTCTAGGTAATTATCTTTATAACTTGAAGAAAATAAATATTTTGAGCCCTAAATTAATATATCAGCAATATTATGAATACATTAAATATTTAAAGAATCTTTAAGATTACTTTAATTTTATTTGGTTTTAAATTTATCTTAGGCTATTTATTGATATCTTGAGAACCTTGTAAATTATTTTAATAAAATAATTTTTCAGTAGTATTTTAAAAAGATAAAATTGAATTTGTAAACAATTTGGTCTTGAAAATTGTCATTTATTTTAAATAAGTTAGGCAGCCGTCATTTATTACCAAGTAGTTAAATATTAAAACATTTTTTATGCTATAGTCAATTTTTAGTTCTCAAGCTATCATTATTTTTGTAGACATCAAATTTTAAGAATTATTTTTATAAAAATTAAGAAGAATTCATTTAATTTATTTAACATATACAACAAATAATCAAATAGATATAGCTAGCTAACATTAAACATTTAATTTAGCATTAAAATATGTTGCTTTTAAATTTGGAGTTATTTAATAAATTGAAGATAGGATTACATACTTGATAAACGAAAAAGAATTATAAAAATTAAAAATGAATTTTATAAAATAAAAAATTTAAACCATTTATTATGCTTTACTTACTTTATGGAAATTAAAATCTTGCAGATGAATAAATTAAATCGTTTTCTTAGTTATAATATACAATTTTATTATAATTATTTGATTTAAAATGTTGCTTTAAATATCTAAATGAATCTGCATTTCTTCATCTTCTTTGTAATTTAAATTGATTGGCTTTATAATAGGTAGAGAGCAGGTTGATGAAAGGAGAAGATAAAATAATTATTTTAAATGTCTTTAGTAATTAAATTTTACTATAATCGAAAGTTAGTTTATAATTATGAGCATTTGGGCCTTCTTGGCGAATTTACTTAATAGAACTATCTTAAACAAAGCATAATTTGAGGAAAGAGGTTGATTAAACTATAACTACCACTTGTTTATAAAAAAATTATAAAATTGTATATATATAGACCCTTCCTCTTTTTAATACAAATTTTAATAAATTAAATTTCAGTCAAGAGTACTTCTAATTATATATTTATCCCCTAAATTTAGATCTATTAAATAATTCTACTATCAATCAAAAAGGAGTGTTAGCAAAGAGAAGAAAAAATGATAGTTATAATAAATGCAATAAGTGGCAAATTAAAAATACACTTAATTTTAAAGAATCAATTATTAAATTTCCAAAAAAGTAGGAAGATTTAAAATAAAAAAGAAACATCATTGTTAGAAAGAAAGAAATAATAAAGGTCTTTTTAAAAATTTGAAATTCAAAATTTAGTTTTTAAAATAATCATAGAGATTCAGAGTTCATTTTTAAAAATAGATATAATATATCTGAGAATTTAAAAGAAAATAATTCACAAATACATGCTCATTCTTGTTGGATTACCTTTGAATACTAGTTTAAATTAATAATTTTTTGTTATAAATATATTAAAATGTCAGCCGCTGATGCCAGCCTCCCCATCTTTAAAAAAAGCGCGATTTTACAGAGTTGGCATGGGAGGTCGACCCAGCCGGTTTGGCCACGGTGGCTCCAGCCTCGGCAGCGGCACTCAGCCGCCACCCTCCACAGCACTCCAGCTTGCTGACGAGGGAGCTGTCGCTCCAAGGGATCCTCGGCCATCTTTAGCTCTCACCTCGGCAAGTCCGAGAGACCTCACCCAAGGTCAGTGAGAGAGCCGAGTCGTCAGCAAGCTGGAGTGCTGTGGAGGGTGGCGGCTGAGTGCCGCTGCCGAGGCTGGAGCCACCGTGGCCAAACCGGCTGGGTCGACCTCCCATGCCAACTCTGTAAAATCGCGCTTTTTTTAAAGATGGGGAGGCTGGCATCAGCGGCTGACATTTTAATATATTTATAACGAAAATTATTAATTTAAACTAGTATTCAAAGGTAATCCAACAAGAATGAGCATGTATTTGTGAATTATTTTCTTTTAAATTCTCAGATATAATTAATAATCTATAAATATAATTATAAATTTTTTAAATGCAATTCTGTCCCTTTCGTAAATTCACGAGATTGTAAATCTTTAGATGTTTAAATATCTCGAAATCAATTTAAATAATCTTTAATAATTATATGATATCATTTTCGGAAGAATTTAATCATTCTTTTATATTTGAACTAATCCACAATAAAGAAAATATTGAGAACTTGATTTAAATTCATCTTATTTTCCCTTTGTCATCTTACTCACTCACTAATTTTTAATAGAATATGAATCAATTTAATTTCCATTCTAGAGGGTAATTTATTTAAAACATTTGGATTATAACTTTAACATTTAGGTTTATAAAATTAATCGATATTATTAATTTACACAAAATTGTTTTTGACCTAATAAAGTAAATTAAAGAATTTGTGATAGTTTATTTTAGATTTTAAAACGATTTTTAGATAATTATTTATATTTAAAATTTCGGGGGGGGGACGGAAGTGCACACCCCCCTAAATATGAACAAAATGCCAATAAAAGTGCCCACATAGTGTCAAAATCAACTAAAAATGCCAAAAAATTAAGTAATTCTGGCTTTAAAAATTTCCAAGAGGGTCATTTTTACTAATTTCACTTTTTTATGGTTTGACCTATTAATATTATTTATTGAATTTAATATTGATGACTGATTGATGTTATGATTATGTTTTATTCCCCAAAAATAACTAAGTATCATTTCATTACTTTATATTAAGCTATTTTAAAGAGGCTATCTACTATATAGTAACTACCCTGATAGTTGGATTATTTGAGAACTTATTTGGGTTATGAATTGTTATGATTATTCTTAAAAATTGTACATATAATTGTAAGATCCTCTAAAGTATGTTATAGAGTTTATCAATGAGTTTGAAGCAGTAATTTTATGTAATTGGAGATAAAGTGATCTTGGCTATTATATTTAAACTTGTCAGATTCTTCTTTAAATAATATTCAAGTTAAGATTGCAAAATTTTGATATAAACAGCCAAATCACATTAAAAAAACTGAAGGGCGAATCATAATTAATATGTATATTAACTCTAGTATCTTCATAAGACTTTATATTAATGAGTAAAACAGAGCTCGGAAATAATTTTAAGGTCATTTCATAAAATTTGAAATCATAAATTTTGACCCTCATGGAAATTTTTAAAGCTAAAAATTCTTAATTTTTTGGCATTTTTAGACGATTTTGGCCTAAATGGATGTTTTTTCATAAATTTTTATCATAAAAAGTGGGGGGTGTGCACTTCCGTCCCCCCCCCAAAATTTCTTTACCTTCTTAATTTAACTGAAGAATTTTAGCATATTATTAAATTTATTGTGAAATTAATAAATTGAGGATTTGATACTTGGGCTACCGATCTGTATCATAATTAAAACATCAACAGAGAAGAAATCAGCTGAACTTTGAAATAATAAATAGCTGAAATAACATCCTCATAATGATGTTTCTTTTTATAATTCAATTAGGAAGATATATCTTATGTTTTTTAGGAAAGGAAATAATTTTCGATTAAAAGGATTAGAGAGCTTAAACTAAATTCAAAAGGTATAATGTAATAGATATCTATTCCTTTTAAGTTTTTATTTTATCGCTGTTAAATTATCTTTGGCCCTGATTATCTATTTAATTTTTCATTTTTTGAAATAAATTTAAAATAAATAATACAATTTCTCTCATAATTTAATAATTATATTCTGACAATCAAGGGTTAGGTCAAAAGTTAAATTAACGTTGATTCTTGTTCAAAATTATTTGAAATAGCATGTTTGTAGACATTTTCAGTTGACAGGTTGATCTCTAATCTAGTTCAGATTTAAATAAATACCCGAAATTAAATAAAATAAATAAGATCAACTTTAAATTTTTAACTTTCCCTGATTGGTTTATTGGTGGATTGGTTTATATTCAGGCGTACCCATCTCAAACTACCGCACCTCTATTTCCACTAATCCACTAACCCACCATTCCACCGCCGCTAAACTTAGAGATCAGGTCCACCAGGGTGCCACCGCAGTCCAACATGTACGATCTCGTCTCTGAGTGCCAACAGTATCAGGAAGCCGGAGTGTGATCCATGACCAGTGCGGAGTCCCCCCAGGGGCTGAGGGTTCGAACCCTACCGGTGGCTTCTTATTCCCATCCTTCACTGCTACTGCTGCTCTCTTCACTCTTCGTCCTCTCTGTTAACACGGGCTCACACAGACACACCGTCTCTAGCCACCGGTAGGGTTCGAACCCTCACCCCCTGGGGGGACTCCGCACTGGTCATGGATCACACTCCGGCTTCCTGATACTGTTGGCACTCAGAGACGAGATCGTACATGTTGGACTGCGGTGGCACCCTGGTGGACCTGATCTCTAAGTTTGGCGGCGGTGGAATGGTGGATTAGTGGAAATGGAGGTGCGGTAGTTTGAGATGGGTACGCCTGAATATAAACCAATCCACCAATAAACCAATCAGGGAAAGTTAAAAATTTAAAGTTGATCTTATTTATTTTATTTAATTTCGGGTATTTATTTAAATCTGAACTAGATTAGAGATCAACCTGTCAACTGAAAATGTCTACAAACATGCTATTTCAAATAATTTTGAACAAGAATCAACGTTAATTTAACTTTTGACCTAACCCTTGATTGTCAGAATAATTAATCCATACTACTAACATAATTTTAATAGACATAAAACTCTTTAAATTGTAACTTTATAGAAATTTGTAATTATTAATTAATATTAAATAAGAAGTTAAAACTTAGTGAATCATAAAACAAACTATTCTTCAAAAATTATTAGATAAGCCAATCTAGTTACTGCTATTGAGATTTGTTTAAATTTAATATATAAGTTAATTAAATTTTTATCGGTTTGAATTTAAATAGCATCATCATCTAATATAACTTGATAAATTAAGCCTTTAAATAGTCATAATACTCAGAATATCCATTCAAATTAATAAAGAGGTGCCTTAACATAAAGAATTAACTAAAATAAGGGAAAAAGTTAATAAAATTGATAAAAATTGTTCTGATTAAATTTATATATGAAAAGTAAGTATATTTCAGCATAAATACTTACTAACCTTAGTAAGTTGTATTAATTATTGGAATAAAACATTATATCAATCTCAAATTATAATAAGATACTAATTTCATGTTCTCTTGATTTTAATATATTTGAAATTTACAAAATATTTAATTCATTAGTTAATTATATATTGCTCTTTAAATTTTGATTCTTTATATCCTTTCACATAATTTAAAAATTCTCAGAGATTTTGTAAATAATGAAATTGAGAATTCAAAAATATACTTAATATTTTATTGATATATCGTTTAGATCAGCTTTCTAAATTTTAAAAAGAATTGATAATTTCTTGTTTTTAGTTGTTGAGATATTAGTATGCTATATAGGGCTTTAGCTGACTAAATCTGTTTTATATATTGAGTTTTCAAGCTAAAATAATTAATTTATAGAATTAACTTTAATTAACTTATATAATAAATTTAATTAAACCGATATAATTTATCTTCAAACTATAATTATGTTATAAGTTAAATTTGGAATATATCTATTGCAATTTATAATCTAATTTAAGTTTTCCTTAATCAAAATTAAATTAGTTTCTATTCAAAGATAAATAGATATGAACGATTTTTAGCGAATAGTAGTAGTAAAAACGGAATAAACTTAGAAATTTTAAATATTTAATTAAGATATTAAGTTTTAATTATTTTATTAATCTGTATTGGCAGAATTTATTTGAATATATATGTTTTATGAGTATGAATTTATTTTATCAACTATAAGCTTATCAATTGGAAAGACAATTGCATTGTAGCAAATACTAATATAAATAATTGATATTTATGACGAGCAAAATAATTAAGCTTAGAGAAGATAAAATTAAGAAAAATTGCCCTCTTTAGCAATGAATAAAATATAATTAAATTTATAATATAGTGCCACTTTCCCTTTCATGGGCTTGGATATAAGCTGTATCTCCAGTAAGTATGTGTCATTTGCTCCTGATTCTAATCAAACTATAATGCTTGATATAAAAGATAAAAGCATTACAATAAAGCCTTTTGATTTCTGTTATGTGACCATTTAATACTTAATTAATTTTGTTAAAGTTTAATTAAAGATTGAAGGCCTTGTGTGGAATACCAAACCCATCTAATTTAAATGGAAAAAAATTAATTATTTTATAATTAGTTAATCAATTTTAATTGAAACATAAATATTGATTATTACTCACAATAGATTTATTGGATTCTTTTTTTTAATAAAATATCAATATATCTTCATGATGCAATGAATAAATAAATTCAATTTTATTGTTAAAATATTATGAAAAATACAAATATCTTATTAAAAAATAAAAAATAAGTATGATAATAAATCTGGTTAAATAAAGATTAAAAGGAAAAGATAAATAAAAATACATTAGCCCTTATTTGGACTCAAGTTATTTCATATTAATTTATTTATTTTTAATGCTAAACTTGCAAATTTTGCAGGAATTTTAATAAAGCGTTATATTAAATATGCAAGAATGTACTCCAATTAAAGGATCTATCCTGAATTTAGCCTTATTGATAATTTCTGTTTGCTTGAATGTAACAATTTGATAACTTAGGCTGGATTAGAGGTCTACCTCTTGCATTTGGTGACAGAATAACTGATATACCTAGGTGATTAGTTGTGATATTAAAATATTTCCATCTCAAAGTCTAGGAGTTCTTACCAGATCTTCTCTCTTAGAAGTAACTTTAAATAATTAGATTAAAGATTTTGCTATAAAAGTTATTTTATGCATTATATTAGCAAGCGGCAATTATAATTATTTCATTTTAAATTTATAATTTTATATGAACCGATGATTTTATAAAATATTTTGAGAAAAAATCAACAATGTGGTAGCGTAATTGAAAATTTTACTTCACTCTGAATTAATTTTTTTTAGGTTGAATATCTTAAAATAAATTGAATTACTTCTTGTTACTCTCATAATACTACTAACGACATGCTAATAATCCCAAAGATTCAATTTATTCCTGCAACAAATTCACTTATGATGTTATAATTCTAAAAAGAAAGTTTCTAGCACAAGATGGTAGGATAAAAAGTTTTTTAATTTTCTATAATAATTTATAGAAACATTTAAATTCAGAATAAACTCTAATACTGATTTACTTTCAACTATATTTAAAATTATAATTAATTTATCCATCAAATAAATTATTTTTGGGACTTAAATGAAATTTTAGATTGAATTAAAATAGTAAATGAAGAATTAAAAGATTTTACTTCCAAAATATATTTAGCTATCTCAATAAAAGGCTTATTTTATTATATTTTCAATTTCACTGTTTGTTCAGTCATTTCAATATGTATTGTGTTTTCTGAGAATTATTTTAAAATGTTATCTCAGAACAAATAAATTTACCAATGGAAAAAAATTCTCACCAAATTAAATCCTTTAAACTGATCCTCTACGAACTAGTTTTAAAAATCAAAGTTGCTTAAAATTTAATTTTTAATATACTTAGTGAATTTTTTGGGTAAATAATAATGAAATACATTTTCTTTGAGAACTAATTATTATTTGGCACCCTTCTAATGACAAACGAAGAAGGGAAGGGAATGCCTCACATTATTTTTCTAAAATCTTTTTCGCCTAGCACCTGTTTCAATTGCTGGAGCGATCTTATTTCATCCTTGTTCTCCACTGATTGCTGGAGTGCCTCGATGAGGATCTTTGTGTTCCTCCTTTTGTAGACCACTTCGAGTAGTTTCTCTACATCGAAAAGCTGCTGCATCGAGAGCTTCTTCATGCCTTGAACGATCTAGCTCTTCGACTAGTTGCTCACCGCCATGTACACTGATTGGAGGATGCCTCTGGTCCTGGAGCTTCTGCCTCGCATCTGTTAGTACTAACTCTCGGAGTTGATGTTGCAAGATATTATTACCTTTGCGTCCTGTCTGAATCTCGTGTTGTACCCACAGCATTCTTCCGGGCTTAGCATCAATACTCCCGAGTGCCATTGCTGAATTAATCAATT
>JAJKFJ010021640.1:0-26493 GCA_027382625.1 Tetmemena sp. SeJ-2015
TCGCACTCTTTTTGTTTTTTCGATAAATAATTTTGATTGATATATTAAAGATGATATTAATAAGAGACTTGTGCTCACATAATTTTTGACATTTAATTCCAATATCATAATAATAAAATGTGGTGGAATAGAGATTATAATCTTTGTTGGGATGAAATAATGAACTTTTGATAAAAATAAATATCCTAAATGCAATTTAATTTGGTTTAATTGTTTATAAATATAATTAGTTTGTTGCTTACTGTTTAATAAATACGCATCCCATAACCTATTTCACTTTAATTACTTCCAAATACTTATTTAATGCCAATTATAATACACAAGTCAATTCTATTAATAAGATTACCACTACCAAAGGCAAAGACTAAATAATATAATTTATAAAATAATGCAATTGTAAAGTATCTATTATTATAAATATAAATTATGAATGATCCAATAATATCAATTTATTTATCATTAATCATAGTAAAAAAATTTAAAGATAAAGAGATTAGATATTTTAAAGATAATAAAACATTAGTTTAATTTAAATTCGGAAATACTATTAAATATGAATGCAAATAATAATCATTTTAAAAACCAGCACTTATTACAGAAACAAATTTCATTTTTTCCCAAAAATAAAAAACAGCAGCAATGAGCAGACAAAAGCTTAGAGCCCGGACAAATTGATACCCTATGAGGCTACCGAGTCTTCCTTGGAGGCGATGCACGCTCTCTTTGCAGTCCACTAAGGCGCCCAGAGGCCCCGATGCCCGCGCTACCCCTCAGTCAGGGGGGGTTTTTGAAGGGCAGGGATTCTGGCCATTGCCCTTGATGAGTGGAACCCCCGGTTTTTGTGGCGATCGGTAGTGCCCCCCCCTGGTCAGTGATCCCTACGGAGAAGTCCCAGTGAAGCTTGGGAGGGAGAGCGGCCCTTGAGGGACTTGAGTCCCCAATTTAAGAGGGGGGAGGTTAAAATTTTTGATGAAATCAAATTTTTTAAAAATTGTAATTCACCTAAATTAATCCTTCTAGCTTTTTTGGGAAATTTTTCTTTTAAACCCCTTTTATTAATTTTACTTTTTTTTTCAAAAATTTTATTTATTTATTTTATTTTTATTTATAAATTCGGAAATTTGTTTAAGTTTACCTAAGAATATTAAAGAAAATAAATAAATGAGAATACTTAATTGTGGATAGTTGTTCTTATTCTTCTTGCTATTCTGTTTCTTACAGTAGGTGTTCCTTCTTTGAGAGAGGATAATAAAATGGTATATATATAAAAGTTAACTATTTTAAATATCGTTTTTTCTTCAATCTCCACATATTTATTTGCATGATTACCTTGAGGTCTTTGTTTCTCGAAAGCAAAAGCGAAGGTCAACTAGCTGCCTCCACCTCAGCCTCCAGGTTGCAAGAGATTTTGAAAAGTTTTGGCATATTCTTAACTCGTTGTAGTTAATCTTTTGAACGTCTACCTCCTCCACATATTTAAAACTATCATCAATGCTCTTTTAAAAAGCTTTGTTTATTAGCTCCAGCCTTTAGGCTGAGGTGGAGGGAGTTGCTTTATCTTCGCTAGCTTTCGAGAAACAAAGATCTCAAGGTAATCATGCAAACATATGTGGAGATTGAAGAAAAAACGATATTTAAAATAGTTAACTTTTATATATATACCATTTTATTATCCTCTCTCAAAGAAGGAACACCTACTGTAAGAAACAGAATAACAAGAAATATAAGAACAACTATCCATAATTAAGTATTCTAATTTATTTATTTTCTTTTAAATTCTTAGGTATAATAAATGGATTAAAGTAGCTTCATTACAGTTGAAATCACAAGAGCATCTCTTGAAATACATCTTGTTCGATTAACTATTAAATAAATATAATTTATAATAATCTTGACAGTACCTCTCAGCAGCTATATTCGAAGAGTGCAAATTTTAAAATCTTTCATCGCTCATATCTTTCAATTTATCTCCCCACAAAATTGGCTATTTCTTAAATAATTCTGAGACTGCCACAATTATAATTCATTTTCATTAATTTAATTAATAATCTTTATTAAAATTTGGTAGGATTGCTGAATTATTAAAAGATACTCTTAAAATAGAACAAAATATGAACTTAAATTTATGAAATAAAATAATTAGAAATAGAAATTATTAAAATGTTTTTTAAAAGCAAAAGTGTCCTTAAACAAAATAAATTGAACCTAAAATTTCAAAAAATTTTTTTAAAAATTTAAGAGAATAAATTTCTTATTTATTGAAATTTGTGATTTATGCATGAATTTTTACGTGTAAAGGTTTCCCAAAACATTTTCAAACCAGTCATGGTTTAAGTAAGCATCAAGCAAAGCTTTTGTCATATAAATTTAATAAATATTTTATTTATATTTTACATAAAATTTTAATCAATTTTTTTTTCCTTTTCGAAAAAACGTAGAATATTAATTAAAGTTAAATCTCTATTATAACTCATTTTATTTCTAATTAAAAAGACTATTGTTTTAAAAATTAAATATTTAAAATAAATAAAATTTTCAAAATCCTTATAATTGGAAGAGGATGTCTTTTAAATTAATCCTTTATAAAAGACCTTTGCTTTGATGTGAGACAGAAATTGCCCAAATCATAATTTATAAAAATCAACCTCTACAAATTTAGTTAAATTTAATCTTTAAAATTTTGCTTCAAATACGGGGAGGGGCATTTCGCATTAATTTTTTCTTTTCATTTAAAAATCAGAAAAAAACAACAATTCCTTAGTCCAAATTCAAATCAAAGTGCCCCTCTCATATTCTTTATTTAAAAAAAAATTTTAAAAAATTTTTTCCTTAGAAAAAAAAAATTTTTTAAAAAATTTTTTTTTTTTTTTTTTTTTTTTTTTTTTTTTTTTTAAAAAAATTAAAATTAAAAAAATTTTAAATAATAAATAGATCAAGATGCTAATTTTTAACTAACTAGCTTTAATGTGTGCTCTAAAGTAAGAGAATTCTAAAGTTTTTTTATATAATTTTAAAAGATTTTTTAATTAATTTTTACTTTAAACAACCATAAACTTATTAAGGTATTAATTTTATTAAAATTAATTACAATCTTTTTACAATTAATTTTTTTAACAAATAAATTTCTTTATAAAGTTTCCCAAATTTTTTAAAATTAAGAATATTAAACAAGGTAAATTTTTTAATTTTAAGCTGTATATTATTTTTATTTTTTTTGAAAAAAAAAAAAAGGCTAAATATCTTTGTATATTTCAAAATACCCTATTTAATGAATTTATTAATTTTAATAACTTTTAAATGAATTTTTTTTAAATTTTGTCAATTTTTTAAATTTTAAAAAACAATAAAATTAGATTAGGGTAATAAATAATAAAATTAAATTTTTTTTAAATTTTTATGTTTTATATTTGAAAATTTGGTTTAGAGCTAAACCAATTTTTCTTTTTAATAAGAAATTTATTGAGGAATTTTCTTTAATCCAACTCAAAATTTTAAATTAACAAGTAAAAGGCGAAGCTTTTATATATAGTAATAAGTAATTTAGGATTAGTTGATTTTTTTTTTCAGCAAATGACAGGATAATTTTTAAATACTTATTATATTGGTTTTTTCAATTTTAAATTATTAAAAGTATTGTTTGGTAACATAAAGGAGCATATTATAGAGTGAATTTATTTCAGAATTTTCTTTAATTTTGTTCTTCTTAATTTTAAATTTATTGAATAATGCGTTTTTAATTGTTAATTTTAAATTTTAAAAAATAAATTTTTACAGAATCAACAACGAATAATTAAACTCTTTTAAACGAGAGGCACTTTACAAATTGCAAAAGGAAGATCAAAGACAAAGAGCAGAAAAAAATAAACAAAAATTTATTTTACAGGAAAAGAACATTGAAAAACTATCAAAGCAGTTTTAATCAATAATCACCTCCAATTTTTTCATATAATAAAGTTAGGATTGTTTATACCAGTAAAACACAAAGTAGCCGAAAACCAAATTTATACAGTAGAACAAACACAAAATGCTTTCAAAAGGTAGAGTACTCATTCATATTTCGCCCTTCCTCGACATTTAAAATAGAAAATATTAATTGTTAAAACACTCACATATTTTATATTATTTTTATAAGATAGATCTCAACTACATCAGCTTTCTACAACTCACGATTATTTATTAAGTTCTTAGGTATACTAGGTTTACAGCAATTCAATACTAGAAATACATTATAAATTACTTTTATAAATATGCCTGGACATTTATCAGAAATTTAATATATTATTAAAATAGCATAAATTAATTAACAATTAAACAATCGACAAAATAAAATAATTTAAAGTATTTAGTGTGAGCACGAGACTTTGAATGTATTTAATGTTTTTAGATTTATTAAATTAACTTATCTTGAAAAGGAAGAAGAAGATTAGCTCTTTGGCTAATACAAGAACAACCAACTCTATTATCTTGTGGTTGTCCTGCAAAAGATAGACATACAATTTAAAAAACGAAAAGCATTAAAAGATTTTATAAATTAAAACCTTCATACTGTCAGATACAGTAGGAGGTACATAGTGTAATAAAATACAAATAGATTCCTTTTTAAACTTAAAGCCTATAATAATATAAGATAAATATGCATACACTGGATATCCTCATTTCACTTTATCACAAATACTAACAACAAATCCAAATAATTATCAAAAGAAAAGGAATCCAAAATCTCTACAATCATTTCTCTTAAATAGTCATTTAAATTCTCTCTTACTAAAATCTATACCGTTTCCATTCTTCATTTAATACAATCTAATGCACAAGAGAAATTAAAATTGGCATTGGAAGCATTGGGTTGGAACACCACTGAATAGATTGTCCAAACTAATTCAGCCAGAGGTCAATGCTGGCTAAAGTGGATTGATCATAAGGAACGAAGGAGCCATTCAATTTCCCACTCTCTGAGGCTTAAAAAATGAATAAATTAGTTTTCTTAAGGGATGAGTATAGTGATTAAGACTTCTTAAAAGTAGAACAGTCAGCTGATATGGCAGTCACAGCTTTACTCTATCTCAGAATTGTGCATGAGACAAAGTCTTGAGTTTAGGTAATAAAAATGAGGATTGCCCAAAAAAAATTCGGGTGTAATTCATTTGCTTGTGGCTTTAGATTAAGCAAATGGTCAGTAATATAATATGAAACTGATAAATCGGATGATATATCATCCGATTTATCAGTTTAATATTATATTACTGAGAAAAATTTGCTTAACCTAAGGCCACAAGCAAATTTGAAATTACACCACGAATTTTTCTTGACAATCCTCCATGTTAATTACCTATACTCAAGACTGTGTCTCATGCACAATTCTGAGATATAGTAAAGCTGTGCATGTCATATCAACTGGCTTTTCCACTTTTAAGAAGACTTTATTACTATACTCATCCCTTAAGAAAATTAATTTATTCACTTTTTAAGCCTCGGAGAGTTGGAAACTGAATGGCTCCTTCGTTACTTATGATCAATCCTATTTAGCCAGCATCCACCTCTGGCTGAATTCTTTTGGAGAATTTATTCAGTGGTGTTCCATCCCAGTGCTAACAATGCCAATTTTAATTTCTCTTTTGCATTAGATTGTATTAAATGAAGAATACAAACGGTCCATATTTTAGTAAGAGAGAATATAAATGACTATTTAAGAGAAATGATTATAGAGATTTTGGATTCCTTTTCTTTTGATAATTATTTTGTTTGTTGTTAGTATTTGTGATAAAGTGAGATGAGGATATCCAGTGTATGCATATTTATCTTAAATTATTATAGGCTACAAGTTTAAAAAGGAAGCTATTTGTTTTATTATTACACTGTGTACCTTCTACTGTATCTGGCAGTATGAAGGTTTAAATTTATAAAAAATTTTTAATGTTTTTCGTTTTTTATAAATTGTAAGTATATCTTTTGCTGGACAACCACAAGATAATAGAGTTGGTTGTTCTTGTATTAGCCAAAGAGCCAATTTCTTCTATTCCTTTTCAAGATAAGTTAATTTAATAAATCTAAAAACATTAAATACATTCAAAGTATCTTGCCCACACTAAAGGGTTAATTTATTTTATTTTGTCGATAGTTTAATTGATAATTAATTTCTGTCTTTTTAATAATTTAATAAATTTCTGATAAATTTGCAGGCATATTTATAAAAGTAATTCTCTTTATATTTCTAATGTTGAATTGCTGTTTACCTAATATACTTAAGAATTTAATAAATAATCGTGAGTTGTAGAAAGCTGATGTAGTTGAGATCTATCTTATAAAAATGATATATAATATGTGAGTGTTTTAATAATTAATATTTTCTATTTTAAATGTAGAGGAAGGGCGGAAAATGAATGAGTACTCTACCTTTTGAAAGCATTTTGTGTTTTGTTCTTCTGTATAAATTTGGTTTTCGGTTACTTTTTGTTTTACTGGTATAAACAATCCTAACTTCATTATATGAAGAACTTGGAGGTGATTATTGATTGAAACTGCTTTGATAGTGTCAATGTTCATCCTGTAAAAATGAGTTTTTGTTTAGTTTTTCTGCCTCTTTGTCTTTGATCTTCCATTTTGCAATGGTGTAAAGTGGCTTCTCGTCTTAAGAGTTTAATTATTGCTGTTGTTGATTCTGTGAAAGAGATGTTGATGTCATCATTTAAATTTAACAGATTAATCAATTAAAAACGACATATATATTCAATCAACTCTCTAAATGAATGTATTTAGAACAAACATTAAAGACAAGTCTGTATTAAATTCACTACTATAATATGCCTCCTTTAATGGTTCACCAAACAATACATTTTAATAATTTAAAATTGTAAAACCAATATAATTAAGATATTTAAAAATTATCCTGTCACTGCTGAAATATCAACTAATCCTAAATTACTTATTACTATATATAAAAAGCTTCGCCTTTTACTTGCTTAAGTTTAAATTTATAGCTTGAACTGACATAATATTCACACTAATATTTGAATATTCTTATCTAAAATTAGACAACTAATTGGTTTAGCTTTTCAAAGCCAATTTGATAAAATATAAAACAGGTAAACTATTAAACTCATCACCAATTTTCAGTTTTATATGCTCTAATCTTCTTTTAATATTCCTTTTAAACTTTAGATAGGCCAAGGTCACTCAAATTTACACAAAAATTCATTTATTAAATGTATTAAAATTGATTAATTTCACTAAAGAATAGGCTCACTATGAAAGAAACAGAAGATATTTGGGGGGTGGCCTTTCCTCGTCATCCACTTTTTTTCATGAAAATATTTTAATTATTTAGCCTAAAATTAGTTAGGAAAAATTTTTTAGTCCCAAAAATTTAAATTTTAGAGGGGCTACTAAACCCATTTTTTTTTTAAAATTTTAAAAAATTTTAAAACAAATTTATTTTGGGAAAAAAAAATAAAATAGCAAAAATAAATTATTTACAAATACAAAATAGGATGTATTTTATAAATTTAAGATAAATATTTAAGATGCTCATAGATCTCCCAATTAATATAGCAGACTCTTAGGACCTTCTTCATACTTAAAGATCCTGTAAACATAAACTATTCTATTTTATTTTTCTAAATACGTTTGTTGCAACTATCTTTTTATTTATTCTATAATTTCATATAAAACACAATTAATTTTCAATAAAATCTTCTAAAAGATAAAATTTTTTGGGGGGCTTTTGTATCCATTTTTTTTGTGAAAAAATAAAAATTTTCAGCTTAAAATCAGTAAAAAATTACAATTTTTTGGGTAAAATTTTAAATAAAAAGGTTAACCTTTCTATTCCCCAAATTTTAGAAATTTTAGAACTTATAAAAAAATTTTGGGGGGTTTGACAGTAAAATTTTTTGAATGAAAAGAAAAATATTGTATAGGATAATTTTCGCTCCTAAATCTGATTCTTCAGTTATAGAACCCTATTCGAAATCTAAGGCTTCAAATTATTATCCTAATTGGGTCAGTTAGAGGTCGGCTGCTTTAAATAAAATCTATATTTTAAGTTAGTTTTTTTAAAAAAAAAACTTAAAGAGCAATTTTTAAATATGCAACATTTCTATATATCCAAAAGTTAATTAGTGATTAATGGACTAATGCTTCAATTTTTTCAGCTATACTTCATTGGGCTTATAGCTGAAGCATGCTATGTATTCAAAAATTATTGCACTATTTAAAAATTGCTCTTTAAGTTTTTTTTTTTAAATAGCAAAAAACTAACTTAAAATATAGATTTTATTTAGATGCAGCCGACCTCTAACTGACCCAATTAGGATAATAATTTGAAGCCTTAGATGTTCGAATAGGCTTCTATAACTAGAAGAATCAGATTTAGGAGCGAAAATTATCCTATACACATATTTTTCTTTTCTTTTATTCATCAGAAAATTTTACTGTCGAGGAAAAGCCCCCCCTGAAATTTTATTTATTAAAAAATTTAATTGTAAAAAGATTGTAATTTAACTAATAAAATTACATACCTTAATAAGTTTATGGTTGCTAATGTTACAATTAATTCATAAATCCTTAAACTTATATAAAAAGCTTTTGAATTCTCTTACTTTAGAGCACACATTAAAGCCCAGTTGTTTAAAAAATTAAACTTATCATTTTTTATTTATTTAATAAAAAATTGATAAATTTAAAAAAATTTTTTTATCTTTGGTTTTTAAATTTTTTTTTCTACAGCAAAATTTAAGATGTTTTTTTTAAATAAAGAATATGAGCAGGTTAGACACTTTGGATTTAAATTTGGACTAAGGAATTGTTGTTTTTGCTGTATTTTAATGAAAAAAGTTAATGGCGAAATGCCCCTCACCCCGTTATTTGAATGCAAAATTTTTTATTTAAAGCAATCATTAAGCTAAATTCTGCTTACAGAGGTTGATTTTTATAAATTATGATTTTTTTGGGCAATTTCTGTCTCCACATCAAAGCAAGAGGTCTTTATATAAAGGATTAATAAATCGAACAATTCCTTCTTCCAATTATTAAGGATTTTGAAAACTTTTATTTATTTTAAATATTTACTTTTTAAAACAATAGTCTTTTTAATTAGAAATAAAATGAGTCTATAATAGCAGATTTAACTTAAAAATAATAATAATGATTCTACGTTTATCGAAAAGGATAAAATAAATTTGATTAAATTGTATGTAAAAATATAAAATTAAAATATTTGAGTGTGAGTTTATCAGTAACGAGTCAAAAAGCTTTGCTAGTATGCTTACTAAAACCATGACTGGTCTTGATAAATGCTGTGAAGCCTTTACAATCCGTAAAAATTCATGCATAAATCACAAATTTCAATTACTTAGGAAATTTATTCTCTTAAATTCTAAATGTATGGTATCCTTCAGGTTCATGGTTTATTAGTTTAAGGACAACTATTTGCTTTAATAAGAACAATCATTTTAATAATTTCTATTTCTAATTATATTATTTCATAAATTTAAGTTCATATTTTGTTCTATTTTAAGAGTTTTTTAAAAATTTAGCAATCCACCAAATTTTAAAAAAAATTATTTAATTTAAAATTTAAAGAAAATGAATTATAATTGTCAGGGCTCAAATTAATTTAAAATTAGCCAATTTTTTGGGGGAAAAAATTAAAATATGGCATTAAAGATTTTTAAAATTTCATCTTCGGGTATCCTGCTAGGGATTTCAAGTTATTAGAAATTATATTTATTTTTTAAATTTAAAGAACAAAAATTATTTTAAAAATCTCTTGTATTTCAACTGAGTGAAGCTACTTTTAAACCATTTTTTTTTATAAAATTTTAAAAAAATATTTTAAATTAGAATGCTTAAAATAGGTTTTTATTTTTGGGATTTTTTTCAGAGGGCCCTTTAAAAGGTAATAAAATGTTTTATTTAAAAATTTAAATATTTTAAATATCCCTTTTTTTTTCCCTCTCCACATATTTTTTTGCATGAACTTTAGGGTTTTTTTTCTCGAAAAAAAAAAAAGCGAAAATAAAGCAACTCCCTCCATCTCAGCCTACAGGGTGCATGAGATTTTGAAAATTTTGGCATATTCTTAACTGGTTGTAGTTTCTTTTGAACGTCTCCCTCCTCCACATATTTAAAAATATCATCAATGCTCTTTTAAAAACTTTGCTTATTAGCTCCAGACTGTAGGCTGAGATGAAGGGACTTGCTTTACCTTCGTAGCTTTAAAGAAACAAAGACCTCTAGGGAATCATGCAAACAAATATGGGGAGATTGAAGAAAAAACGATATTTAAAATAGTTAACTTTAAGAATATAACATTTTATTATCCTCTCTCAAAGAAGGAACAACCACTGTAAGATACAGAATAGCAAGAAGAATAAGAAAAACTCCTCATAATTAAGTTTTCAAATTTATTTATTTTCTTTTAAATTGTTAGGTATATTTAAACAAAATTTTTGAATTTAAATTAAATAATTTTTTTTAACTTGTAAAAAATCTAATTCTCTTTATCTTTAAATTATTTTTTTATGATTAATGATAAATAAATTGATATTATTGGACCATTCATAATTTTAATTTTAATAATAATAGAAACTTTTTAATTGCATTATTTTTTAAAATTTTTATTATTTTTCTTTTCTTTGGGGGTGGGTTTGGTTGGGCTTGGTTATTATAATTGGGTTTTAAAAAAGTAGTTGAAAAATTTAAAATGAAATAGATATGGACTATTTTTAAAAAGCAAAAAAAATTTATTTTCAATTAAAGCAAAATTAAAATTCATTTAGATTTTTATTTTTATAAAAAATTTTTTCATCCCAAAGTAAATCCTATTCCCCCCTTTATCAATTAACTTAAAAATTTAAAATATATTTTCTTTCTTACTATCTAAGTCTCAAAATGTAAAATTATATTTAAAATAAAAAATCTTAGCGAAAAATAAAATAAAATTAGATCTATAATTAATTTAATTTGAACTTTGATATTTTGTTATCGAATGATAAACTTTTTACTAACCTTGTTTCCATAATTTGTGTGATGTATTACAAATTGGACAATATTTAATAAAAAAGATAATTAAAACATTAAATTAATGTAAATTGATTAAATCAGTAGTAGTTAAAGTGTACCCTATTTAAATAAACAATATTCGATTCAACAGAGTATTCTAAAATTTAATATTCTTGCATCTTTTTTTAGTGGGAGTTCTTATAGTTATGAGCGATTAAAGTTTACATGAGAGTGATATAATAGACAATGAAGATGAATTCATTCATAATATCTCTGGCTACAAAGAGGTGGAAATGAAAGACAAGAATAAAACGCAATAATTTAATTGCTGCTATCAAACTGTAACGAGGGTGTTTTCCATCTTACTTAACTGCAGTACTCCTTTATATTAACTTATTAAAAAATTAGACTTGCTTTCCTCGTCATCACCTTTTTTCCTTGAAAATATGATAAATCTACAGCCTAAAAATGGAATAAAAAACACACTAACCTTTTAACCAAATTTATTTTAAAATGGATTCTGCTTTGTAATGCACAGAAATTTTTAGACATATATATTTTCAAAATAAATTGAAACTTAATTTCCTAGATTGAGTTACATCACTCTTATATTATAAAATATAAATTAAGAAAAATATTGTAATAAAAGTATTCTAGATTTATCTATTTGAATACTAGAAAGCTTATTGCTTATTTTTTATAGAGTTATAAAGAAGATCCATATTAGTCTTGATCTATTATTTTAAGATCGCTCATTCTAGACATATTTATTCTTAAACTTAAAAATCATCCATTGTTTAGTCTAAATAAAAATTGGTTTGCAATATAATTTTTTTCCATAACAAATATATTTCAAATATTTTTAATTTACGAGATAAGATTATGGCTTTGTATAGACTCTCTGAATCTGAATTTGGACTAAAAAATTAGTGTTTTTGACTAATTTTAGGCTAGAACATGACTTTTCATATTTTCATGGAAAAAAAATGGATGACGAGGAAAGGGCCCCCCTAAGATAAGATTGTAGTATGGCCTATATTAAATAGAAATTTAGATAAAGCTAACTTTTGAATTATTTCTAACAACCTTATAAAAGTCAGAGAGATTATTCTTGTTCTCTTTACTCTTAATTATTAATTCCTGACATCTTTAAATATTTGAAAATTAATTTTTATAACTCTGTGAATTTTTAATTCTACCTCTTTTATTTAGTGTATCTATCATTCGGTCTAAGCTTTGGATTATGCACATGCCATTTATAAATTCAGCCTACTTGAAGGATCTCAAAATTAGAGTTATTTCTTCAGTTATAAGTTTTTAAAAATATAAAATTAAATTAAGAATTCACAAATAAAGATGTCTCTAAACTCTCCCTAAGAAGTGTTCCTTTCCAAAAAGGGCCTCAGCTTCTTTTCTAAATTGTTTAAAGGTAAAATAGTTGTATACATTCTATTTGTGTATAAAAATGTAAGAGTCAATATATTTTAAGATGTCGATCATTTCTCATTATATGATTTAGTAAAATCTTAGTAAAAGAAGGAAATTAAATTATTAATGCAGTTAAAGAAGATTAGATTTATGTTTTAATAAATTGTCTACAATATTTTCAATTAAAATAATCAGATTATTCTTCCACTCTAACTTAAATATATAAGCTCTAAAAAAGTAATCATTTTAAATTTTTAACTAATAATTTATTCTACAACTAAATTATTTTAAGCTTCTTTTTTATCTAGAGCTAAGTATATAGATTGATTGCCTGGGCTATATTTGTTGATTTAAATAAACATTATTTATCCCTATCAAGTTTTGATGTTTTATATACTTTTAGATGCTTATGAAGACGTTGCTTTATATTAATTACCTAGCTGCCTCATCTTAGCTAAAATAGCAACTGGAGTCCTGAAGAAAACTCCTTGGATAAATATCTTAATCTTAGAAGCTATAAAATGTTGCACATAACTACATAAGTCCAGATGAAATAAAATCCTTTCGCGCTATGAACAGTAAGTACACAAATTCACACTATCAAAATCTGCTCTTAAAATGCAACCAGAAATTTTAAAACTTTATAATTATCATTAAATTAAGATTTATAAGCCAGCTGATTCAATTAATTTGTCATATAAAAATTAAGCCTCCAATAACTCGGCAAGAGTTATCAGCTAATATTTTCACCTTTGTTACACCCCTTAGTAAAACCTAATTATAAATTAGTTTCTGAAGCTATGTAATCAAGACATAAGATAGAAGATAAATTAATCACTCAATGATAAACAATATTGGCATTAAAGTTAATGATTCAATTCTTTAGCATCATTGAAAATATGAAAAAATGAGAAATTTAGATATTTGCGAAAAATTATTTGCACAGATCATGCTTAGATCTTCAACCATCATCCAAGGCAACTTCGACTGAATGCTAATACTAACACCAGCTTCTGTTCAAACTTTCATATTTATAAGTTTATCTCCCACCTCTCAATAAATTATTCTAATTTGGAAATCCTTTTAGTAAATGTATTTAATAAACAAAAATTTGAGTTAGCGAAATCACATTCACTTTTAAGTTATGAAAATTTCAGATTTAAGTTTTGAAAATAATCAGAAATCTTGTGATTTTTCTGATCATAATAGAAGTGAGATCAGTATGGTTATAAAATAATCACAAAGAGAGTTTAATCAATAACGGGCATTATTCTTGGTCACTATATATTTGCTCTCGCATTATTTAATAATTAATTAATAATTGAGAAATAGATTTGAGCAGATTCCAAGAAGCAGCGTTGGACTGTGATTACAAGAGATTTTTCACAGAGCCAATCAATTATAACTCCCTAGTAAAGACGACACTACATCAAAGACTAAGGGGCCAAACAAAAATTAAAATTAATTTTTGATAAACAGAGTAAGATGTTCTTGCAATTAATATTTTAGATCTTTGAGAATTCGCCCATCGACATAAGAGAAATGACCATCAATATCATTAAAAAAATAAGAAAAAATTACACTCTCGCTCTTAAATACATTAAATATTATCGAATTTCTTACAGACTACCGTCTTCTAATTATGAGGCAATAGATATAAAAGAACTCCGAATAATATATCCTCAATGAATATTTAGCATTCTTGACCTAAGTAATTTTGCTTGCTCAAGAAGCAAAAATCTATTTCTAATTCTACACTTACATAAAAAAATCTGGATTATGAGACTGATAGCAGAATAGTGGAAACTTAGATTATTCTTAGAATTAAGAAAATATCGATTCAAGAAATTGACAAAATTGAAGGCAGGATTAAAAATATTTATCTGATGAAGATAAAACTTTAAAGTGCAACTTAAGTATATGCTTAAATCAAGAGAAAGTCCTATCATTCGCTTAGCTTAGATAAATCTTAGATGAAAAAGATTTTAAGACATTAATGTTATTCAAAATTATCTAGTCTAGAATGGAAAAGTTTTAGAAGATGGAAAATTAAAAAATAATTTGTTCTCAAAATATAGTAGATTAATTATTTATTTCCCAATTTTTTTACTAAATGAAAGAAAAAGGAGAAATTATTTATATATTTAGTTAACTTGGTACATTCTAGAGAATAAGTAAAACAGAATATATGAGTCTATATATCTCTTTATTTAATTTTTATTGTATTTAGGTTTGAAGTAAACGTAATGTTGAAATTAATATGAAATTCGATAACGGGGTCTTTTTGGATTCAGATTTGATATTGAGATTAATCTTGTAGAATAGACTTTTGTTTGTCGTTGTATGAATATTTGATAGTAATTGGTTGATAATCTACCACAGATAAATTTGTATAATTTGTATTATGTAATAAATGATTTGGCTAAATTCTTTTCTATTCTAAAATTATTAAATGACTGTAATGCTACTGATAAATCTTATTTGCATTAAATTTATATGGCTCCACTCCTTTAATGGATAGATAAATTATTTAATATAATTTACTCAAATAAATAGGAAGATTAATTATTCCCTTAATTTAAAATTGAATAATTTTTTTTCCTTTTAAATTATAATAGATATATCTTTGTAGACTTTTGAATTAAAACTGAAGTTAAAGCAGGGGTTTTCTTAAATAACTTATAATTAATATGATTACAAGATTAATTCGAATACAAAATTGGAGGTTAGAGATATTGAGATAAATTAATTATGGGGTGATATTATTAGTTGATCGTGGACTGCTTTTCTTAAAAATACATGCATTGAGTCCTTTTTCTGTGATTCTTAAGTTATTACGCTTAAAAACTAGAATCAATTTAATTTACAAAGGACTACATCCACATCCATAAGACGAAATTATAGAGCTGGAAGGTACTAGCCCACTACGCAAGAGTTCAGGACAATTAAGCCTCATTCCAGAACAATAGAGACTCATTTTCGCATGAAACCTAGACGAGTTACAAAAGTATGCTTGCATTTGTGTGTTCTTTTAATGCATTTACAAGGAAATTACACCATTCGAAAGCAGATCCATTACCAACTAAAACACCCAGAAGGAGAAGACTCTCATCAGACAACTGCCCAAAGCACAGACTCATAAATTAAAAGTCAGTTAAAGGAAGTACTTAAGTATTTGGACTATAGTGATCTTGTCGGAGTTGGCTTCCTTAGTAAATTTTTTTAAAAAAATGTTTTAAAACAATCACTCATTTAATATATATAACTTTTCTATTGAACTCTATCTTCATTAGTTTTTGATTACCCTCAATAATATATTTATATTCATTCAACTATTCAATTAAAAAGATAAAATATAGGACTCGTGAAGTGGCACCAAAGTCGGCTTGGCTTGGCTGGGGTAGGGAATTAGACTATGATTACTCAATGCCCTGCAACATTGCTTTTATCCTCCTTGAGAAGATCTAGTTTAGTAATCCGTGGGAGTTCTTAAACGGAGATGGGATTGTGGAGTCCCTCACCAGGGTTGAGATTAATGGTTCGAGCTTTTGGGATTATTGTATTTGCGAGAATGATTAATTCTTCTATTTTATTTATCACATTGCATTTAATTAAATTAATTTAATGGAGATAAGGCATGGTTGAAATTCGTCCATTAAGATTATTTTGTAAAATAAAATGATTGAATTGGATCGTGGGTTGTAAGATCAAAACCCCATTCTTAATAATTTATGGGAGCAAGAGTCTAATGATTAAACATCTCTAATTGGCTTATTAAAACTAATATAATGTTTAATATATAAATTATAGCTAAAATTAATCTCTAATGTTTAATTGGATTTCCCTATAGAGATCAGTGTTTAACCAATTGAGAGTCTTAATTTAATTAAAACTTAATATTTTCCTATTAAGTACTAACAATTATAACTTCATACTTTATTCTTCTTATCAGAAAATATTTTAGTAGATGAGAACTTTTGCTTTTAAATTAAGCTTAATCTTCTTTCTAGAATCCGAGATCTATTTAACTTATTTGATTTTATTAAATTCACAACACTAAAATATTTGAGTATAAGTTATTCGTTTGTATCTCTTAAAAGATTAATAACTTACTAGCATGAAATTTGAAATAATTAAATTATATAAAGCATGATTAGGTTATTTGACTAATTATAATTAATTTGATTTTATTTTATATTTGAAACAAAAAGGTTTGTAGTGTGATGATATAGGGAAATTGATATAATGTTTAGTATTTACTTGAATGTGATAGGAATGTAATTTAAATTTGATTATTTGTGAGGATGGCAACTTAAGTAAATAAATTGAAGCAGTTTAAGTAAGTTCTTAACTCTCCACAGTTTATATTTAAATATATTCATAAGCTACTTTAATACTTCGTATACATCAGCAGAGAGTAGAGATGATAGTAAGAGTAATTTAGGAATTACGTATGAACTTCCTCAAGGCATTAAATATAATAGTAAAGAAGCAAAGAGTTATTTAGCAGGATCATATAAATTCAAAGTAGTTGAGATGGAAATATATAAATATGATTGATTATCAAATCTGTCTATATAACTAATATTCTCACAAATATATAATCCATCACAAATAAATATATTCAAACAACTTACCCTATAATCATCAAAACAAATTAACAAATATTAATCATAAAAGTTAAATAAAAATATAAATGCTACCATTCATTCCACTTTATCTCTTTACATATAAAAATTTAATAACCGAATAAGGGAGAAGCATCAATTTAAAACTGATAAATTAGCAGCTTTTATTTGAAATATAATAATAGGAGAGGCAAAAATAAATTTTTAAAAATATAAATATTTTGCAATTATGTTAAGTGATAAGTTATTTATTGACTGAAAATTAGTTTTATTTTTTTAATTTTTAGTTAAATAACACAATGGTAGAAAGAGAATCTTCACAATAAAATATGATTCCACATTTAATTATCCAAAAGACAAAGAGAGGTCTAACCTTTTTAGTGTTTAAATTAATTTGGATTTAAGATGAAAGTTTAGATAAATTTCTCGGCATATTACCAAAAAACATATATGATAGACTTATTCTCAGATGGACCTAGCTCCTAAATATAAACTCAAAATGGATGAGTTGATAATCTTATAAAATGAGACAAGGCACAAAAATTCTATAAAATTGAAATGATAATTCTTTATAAATATGAAAGATAAGACAGAAGTAATTTATGCAAACCAAGGTAAAAAAATAAACTGAGTTACGAAACATTCTACACAATAAATAAATGAAATAATTAATTTAGTATCTTTCGATTACTAAATAATGATTCCGCAGACATAGTTAAATTAAGTTTTAATTAAGTTGTGTTTAAATGGCTTTTATTGTTTCATACTTCATTTAAATTGACAATCATCTATTCTTATCTTACTTATTTTATAGGAAATCAAATTTTAACCAACTATATTAAATAACTATCTTCAAACAAATATTTTAGGACCAAGATGAGAATGCTTAAAATAACATCTGTTTTGTCGTCTTCCAAATAAAAAATTTTAAATTATTTTATATAAAAAACTAAATATAAAAATAAAATAAATTGATAATGGAATTAATTTTTGTATGAATTTTTAAGCAAGTTTTCAATATACAATTAAAACCCATTAGTTTTAGAAAAGGAAAATTTTGCAGAATAACCCTTATTAATTAAATAATTTTGACATCAAGGAAATAAATAAAATTTGATAAAATAAAATTATTCTGACTGAAGTTTATGATTTGTTTCTTCTTTAAATAAATAAAATATTTAATACATTCTTTATTGTAATTGCGCTAACATCTCCTTCATTAGCACTAAATATATTGTTTTCTCAAGAACAACTTGTTGCTAAACACTTCCATACACGACTCATCACTTGCAAGTTTTAATTCAAATTTGTTTTCACAGATAAATATTTAAGCTCATATACTCAGGCTTTTTAGATTAGCTATTCTAAAAATATTTTCCGAATTATTACTTAAAAAATTAAATAGCGAGTAATTAGCCATGTTAACTAATATTAAATAAAAAAACTTTTCCAGAAAGCACAGCCCGTCAACTCTGATGACGAATGCACATTTTCTATTGATAATGCATTCTCCTTGATATCGGAGCCAAGTCCATTCATACATAACAAACTAAGGGACTGGTCCTTCTAACCTCTCCAATAATTTTTAGTTATCTATTAATCAAGCCTATGACAACTTTTATTAGTTTAGAAGGAGAGGACTGAAGTATAACAAGTATGAGGGCGACAATTCAACCTGGACATTAAAGGGGGTGTTAGTAGAGGAGGGTTACTTGCCCATAGATCTACAGTAATCCGACATTGCTTTTAAAAAAGCTTACTTTATTTTAAATTAATGTAGGTGGAATATTTATTATTACTTTTCAATAAAAGTTTATAAAAGTGATAAGTATAATAATTTTCTCATTTTAATAGCTTTTAAACTAAATAAAAATATTTAATAATAATCTAATATTTTATCAATTAAAATATAATCAAGATCAAACAAACAGCAATAAGCAAATGCAACATGCACTTTTCACTATAAAATACATGTCAATTGTTGCATTAACTTAATTTCTTTACATCTTTTTAATTACACATTTCTTTACTCGTAGTATCAATAATGTATTTTATTTAATTAAAATAAATTAACTAACAAACATGAAATCTATTTTATTAATTTTAATCCTTTTAATAAACCTCTTTGTTGGAGTTTTAGATACATAAATTAAATTAGTGTTAAATAAAATTTTGATGAATAATGTAAAATAAATTGCAGATTAATTTTAAAGCAGTCACTAAAGAGTATTCTTCAACAAATAAAAAAAGGATAATTAGTAAAATGATAAATCTTTCTATTATATGGATATTTTTTCTTTAATTCCTTATTCTAATTTAATAATTATTAATAATTTCCCAACTGTAGCTGAAAAAGCTTTATTAATTATAAAGAGATTTAACAGGCTAACTGCTATGGCTACTAAAACAAACATAAAATAATTTTAATAAAATATCATGATGTTTATTATTTCCAATTATATGAATACTTCCTTCTTCATGAAGATAAAAAATCTTTAAATCTATTAAAGTTGAGAATTAATGGATGATAAATTATATATTTAATTCAAAATTAGTTTAATGGATAGCAGTTGAAGTAACTTAAACTTAAAAATTTAACTATGATAACTGAAAAGATTTTAATGTGATAAATAAACATCATTCCTTCTTTTTATGGAAGTGATATAATTCAAAATTAAAGTTGAAAAATTTGCTAAATCTTTTTTAGTCATTATATTTAAGTAAATGAGATATTTTATCGAGTTGTGGAGGGTGCAATCAATATTATTTTTTTTAATAAAAGTTAATTTGTCCATCAATCAATTTACAGATCAGAAGGCTAATCTTCTAATTAAACTGAAACATTGTTGCAACTGGCTATTTTTATTTTAATAAATAATCCATTTTAATTTCCCCTTATACTTTATAAATATTGAATTTAAATCTCTATAAAAATTGATTATACTTAATTAAATTATAATCCAAATGATTATTTTTTAAAGAGTTAAGTTAGAAAATTGAATTTATCATGAAAAAAGGGAGGGGGCCTTTCCTCGACTGTAAAATTTTAAAAAGAATAAGTTGAGAAAAATATGTTTTATAGAAAAATTATCGCTCCTTAATCTGATTCTTCCAGTGAGAGAGGAGTATTCTAACATCTAACAGTCACCTAAATAAAATCTATATTTTAGGCTATTTTTTAACTGTTTTAAAATAAATTTTAAGTGCAATTTAAAAATATTGAAACATATTTTGAATACATAGCATGCTTCATCTTTTACAATAGCGATAAAATAGCTGATAATATATATTTTATTGAGTTGCTGCTGACCTATAGCTGTTCGAATACTCTTCTCTCACCGGAATAATCAGATTTATGAGTGAAAACTATCCTATAAACATGATTTTTCTTAGCTTTATTCTTTATAAAATTTTACTCTCGAGGAAAGGTCCCCGCCCAAAAAATACATAACAAAAATTAAATTATTAGTTCAATGCAAGTTTGGACGATTTTGAGACAATGAATGTTTCGGCAGTAGAGACAAACAAAAGACTTTGCAGCAATAACTGGTCTTCTGGAAAAGCTTTGAATATTCTGAAAATGGTGAAGCAATATCCCTTCAAGAAAATTCAGGAATTCTTTAAAACGTTGTTGGAGTTATGGCTAATCAGCATTTTATATTATAAATTTTCGAATGAAGAATATAAGAGAATAGCTCTAAAATCCATTTATTATATATCACTTATTCATAGCTAAATCTAAAATGTTTAATTATTCAATTAAATTAACTTTAAATGAAAGAAGAAGGCTAAGCAGGTATTGTAGAATACTCAAATATTAGCTTCTTCATCTTTCGCTCTGAATTTCGAGGTTACTACAAGGACCCTAGTGACTAATTTAGAAAATAAGGATACTGCATACAAGGTCAAGATATCTTTCAACCGCTTGGTCCTGTATATGACGACTTCACTGACGAAGGGGAATTCGAAAATATAATCGTGGAAACCCAGTCAAAATTTTACATCGTTTTCAAGATAGTTAATGTCAGACCTACAAAGATAATGAAGGTATTTGCAGCAGCTTTTTATATTAACTATCTAGTCTATGACATCAGCTGTTATATAGTTCATATGGTGAAAGTAGGGGAAAAGGCTTTGCTAAGGCCTTCAGAGCTGATCTTAACTCTATCTCAAGGAATAAGAAGTGTGTAAATATAAGAGCGAAGCCATAATTTGCGTGTAGAGAGAAGCCTCTCAAAGCTCTGGCTTCATTTAGGCTATGGGTTTTACCTCCTTGCTCTTGCGTAGTTATATTTGACTTGATTTGAATATGAAAATGATCCTTTGTATATAAGTTGGTGGAAGGTACAGGGAGGAATTGCTTTGCAGATCCTTGATAATTTCTACCATCCCAAATCGCAACACATAGTAGTAAAACAAGAATAAGATATAGACAACCAATATTCATTCAAATGCTTGCTAAGAGCTCATGAACTTTATCAGCGGAGGGTAAACATTCAAGATGGCAGTTAAGTAGCGTGGAGGAGAGAAAAATGACAAGAGCCCCAAGAAAAATGAGACTTGCGAATTAGAAGAAATGGAGGAAAATTCGAGTATCAGAAATAGCAAGACTAGAAAATATGTAGCTCAAATCATATAAAGAACCCAGAGCAGATACTCCATACTCAATCCAGAAGTGTAGAAAAATAGTAGTTAAGAGAGTAAAGCAAATGCGAGCTGATCAAACCAATGGGAGCCTGGAAGAGTCAAGAGAACTAAAGGGAGGCTTAGTGAATAACAGTCGTTCCTTCCACAAGCATTGCCGCTTTGAGGGCTCCAACTAGCTGAAAGTTATTACAGGAATTTACTGGTACAGGCATGTCAAGGCTCACTAAATTAATGATGCATCCATAGTTGACATTTCTTTTGAAAGCTGCAGTGTAGTGGATTGTGCATACTGTAAAGAGTGTCCGTGTCATTCTCTCAATATAGAGCTGGACTCAATTTCATATAAATTACTGAACATTTTTGACAAATCTGCTTTTTAAGTAAAAACAGTGTGATTTGGGTTAACTATTCCCTGGAAATTCTTTATAAATACTTTAGGGAGAGAGCAGAAGTAGAGCAGACATGGAAGTACAAGTTGGTCAAGTGTGAGGTCTATCAAAAGATAAAAAAATCTGAGAGTTTTAGAGGGATCTTGAATAGATCATTAAAATGCAAGGCATGCTTAAATCAGTATAGAGAAGTAGGAAAGCCGAAGGTAAACAGGCTCAGACTCTCAAAGTGAGGCAAGTGGCCAAAAGCAGCTGGAATGACTAGAAAATAGAATATGCAACTCCAGTGCTTTGTTCTTTCAGTCAGTTTCAGTTTGTTTAATTGATAATAAAAAAACTCAGATATATTAGTGTATTATAATCAGAGGATGTTTTTTTCTGTAATATTTCAAAATGTAGTATATTGTGTCATATGATTTGCTTATTAAAATTTTATTCTATCAATAATTTTTAAATATAAAAAGCAATTTTTTATAATTATAAATATTTGAATGGAGTGCCAATTTTTCTGGGTTGTATCCCCAGAGTCAATATGATGCTTTATAAGCTTCTAGCTCTGCTCCACTAGATCAATGTCTTGGAAGCTTAACTTCGTTTGGAGCGCATAAATACCACAACTTCTCACCACTTTCAAAACATCTCTGACTTCAGTTTAACTTTGCTAATCTACCATATCATGATCTTAGTCTCCAAAAAACTTATACTTGTCTAAAATGGATTATTTAAATCAGAAGACACTGAAGGTAATCGGAATAGCTAAAGATGGTTATCAGATACTTAGACCTTATCAGAGCGATGGGTCACTTTGGCACCTTGTGAGGTGGATAATTGCAACAAAGTAAAAATAAATGAGAGTTATTACTATCTATAAACAAACTTCTATCCCTATACAGTAGAGTTCTGAGGACCAGCCACAGCAACTGAAAAATATTTCCTTACCTGCACTTCTAATAAAAGAGTTTGCAATACAAGAATTTTTAATGAAAATCTAACTTAAAATATAACTCAGAGTCTTGAAGATTGGTCAAGGTTCTTTGTTATGTATGCAATTTCTACTTTGATTTCGCAATATAGTTTGAACATCAATAATGCAATATCTTCATGAAGAAATTAAAA
Organism: Tetmemena sp. SeJ-2015; assembly: GCA_027382625.1. Classification (NCBI taxonomy): domain Eukaryota; phylum Ciliophora; class Spirotrichea; order Sporadotrichida; family Oxytrichidae; genus Tetmemena; species Tetmemena sp. SeJ-2015. The sequence continues at coordinate 23,210 of JAJKFJ010021640.1, forward strand.
TTTTTAGTTTAATGTATTTTATCACTGTGGAGTTATATTTAAAATGCATATGATAAATCAAAAAGTGAAGGAAAATTTTTGATTTTAATCAATGAAAATAAATTGATAAATATCCATTTTTTAAATTAGATAAACTGATTTAATCAATAATATGCCCATTGAATAACTTGAATATTTTACAAAAATAATCCGGTTTTAAATTAATAATCTGATACGGCAAGAATGAAAAGAGTTTTTATTGATGGAAATATCTAATACATCCCTTAATTATTTGTTATAACAAGAGTTAGTTGAAACAAATTTAATTGTAAATTTAATCGACAATCATGTCATTGCAATAAAAAGGCGCTTTTAGAGAAAGTTGCATCGTCTTTACTTCATTAAATTTTTATTTGATTGTACACTTAAAATTGTACTACAATTTTTATTTGAGAAACAACTATTTAAGACCATTTAAAAATTTATTAATTTTTTCTTCAAAAATTAAAAGTATTTGGGAGATAATAAATGCATATGGAAATTTAAAAACTCATTTTTATAAAAAATAGATCATTAAGTCACTTTTATATCACTACAACAAACTTGTATATTAAGTGTGCTGCAAAGATGGCGAAAAATAGGATAAGAATTATCATAAAATTTAAGGTATTGGGGTGAGTTCATGTAATGAAACTTAGCTTTTAGGAAACCCTAACTAGTATTTTATGGCTGAAGGAGATAATTTTAATTTAAGCAATATTGCTGCTATTATGACTCTTTGAGTTCTATACTATTTCGGAGCTGGAAAGCAAAATAAATCTTGAAAGTAAATTATTTTATATCATTTGAGAGCAGATTATAGTCAACAAATTCAATGAGTATTTTAAAACATTTTTTAAGAATTAAAATTCAATAAAACATTTAGAGGCGTATTTATTTTTAATAGCCTAATATCAAAGTCAATCTAAACGGAAGCTTTACCTCTTACTATTTTTAAATTGTAAAAAGAATTTTTATTAAAAGATTTTTTAAAAAAAATTCATTTTCATACTAATTTATAAATATGATAGCTTGTAAGTATTTATGTGGAGGGTCTCCCTTCAGATGTATTACTCTCTAATTTTTTCATTACTGACTTTGGGGCTCATTGCCGATAGTTCCAAGTAGAAGAGAGCATCGTTATTCACATCATAAAGCATTTGCAAGGAATACCTTCGCCTCTATCTCCCCTTTATTGAGGGCTGCGAGTCTCTCTGGAGCATTTGACATTAATTCTGGTGCTCTATAAAAAGATGATATAGAGCGTGCAATCTGCATCCGTTTTCTTATTTAAAGATATCTCTTAATGGTGGTTTAAGCCAAGAAGCTGTCAATGTCTTACAGCCTCCAATCTTTTGCTCTCACTACTTAATTATTGATGACCGTCGTGGGCTCGTGGAATACTGCTGCCTCTCTTTTTTATTCCTTATTATTTTTATCCGTAAAGTATTTATAATATCTTTGGATTAGAATATTCAGATTAATTATAGTTGAAAATTAAATTAAAATCGGTGATTGGTTAAAATAATAAATGGAGAATTGCAACTTCTTGTCATTTGAAATCACAGATTGACCATTTGATCTGCATTTTCTCTCTAAAAAAAGGTTTTTTCTTTAATCTTATAGCACCTCTCAATAAGAGATATTATGTGCGCTTTTTTTCATCTCCTGCAATTGGTCGTTTATAACATTTACTAGCGCTCCCCGAAAAAAGTAGCAAGGGTGAAAAGTTCTTTATTCATGCAGAATCGAATATGTATAGTTATTCAAAATGGGGCACCTAATATCCACCAATTTTTTCCATTTTTAAATTTTAAAAACTAATTTAATTTCTTTTTTATTTTAAATTTTCATTACATTTTTACTGAAATTAAATAAGTTTATATTAAAATTAAATTTTGTTTTAAATTTAAATTTATTAAAAAATCAGCTTAGATTTAATTATCATATCGATATGTGAAATAAGTTTTTTTAATTATAGAAACGATATGATTAGATTCAACCCAAAAAATGATAAGAAAGTGAAAATAAGTTTTGGGAAAAATTTCTTTATTAATATTATAATAAAACGAGTCAAACGCGAAAACCAAAAATAACTAAATATTTCCCTCCTATCCAATTTCATTTTTACCTAATATGGATTAGTCACCCCTTTTAATAGTAATAGCCATTCTAAATCAATAGAAAAAGTTGGATCCAGGGCCCACTTCTCTATTTTAAAATTGCTTTGCAGATGAGAAAATTTGGAGTTGCAGTTTCCCCATCGCACTTTAATTTTCAAGATGTGCACATCAATTATTTAAATTTATCCTCAAACTCTTTTGCCACTAGCCACTTCAGTTTTGGGGTAGCGCCAAATCTCCCTAATAGTTCCTTATTCAAGATCTTCCAGACTGTAGCAAACTCTATCGTTGAAAAGGCTAAGTACAAAAATGTAATCGAGTGAAGCGCGTTATAGACTTCACTAAACCTTTTATTATAAAAATCTGAAAATTATTTACGACTAGCTGCTCAGGGGTTAAGAATAGCGTGAAGTTGTATTGCTACGAAGCTTTTGTTCCACACAAACCTTTATGAAAAGAGTTTGGGACAAAAAGACGGAAACATAGAAGTTTTTCGAGAGAAATAAATAAATACAGTTCGTTACTTTCAGAATCAGCGAAGACTCGGCTTAGAAGCTTATTTTTTTATCCCCGCTCTATAAGCAGACAGTTTTTTGCGTTCCTTAAAAAAGTCAGAGAAAACCCCAGCGGTGAATTTCACTCGTACAACCTCAGCGTACACAACAAAAAAGGAGAAGGGATCGCTGATAACATACTCCTGTTTTTAATGTTCCCTACTCCCGATTCAACGGGATTTATTTTACTGCTGAAATTTTTAAGGGGCACTATAAGAAACTGGTTATCATTATCATGATTAACTATCGAAAGAGGATTTTAAAAAAAAGTATTAAGAAGTGGGAAAAAGAGAAGAAATTATGTCGAGATAAGGAGATGAATATTTAGGGAAAATATTTAAGTTAACTTAAGCGACTTATCATTTTGCTTCGGAAGAAGGGGGTTCTTAAAAATTCCCTTTCTTTTCGTTTGGGGGAGAAAAACTGCTTTTTTTCATTTCGAACCCCGCTCCCGCATCTATTCCATCTGTCTCCCTATTTTAATTTTATTGACGCTTGCTCCCTCGATGCTTTATTTTGCTTCCATGCTCTGAAAACCTTTTTCTTTTTCACCTTATTTAAATATGCTCCAGGTTTCCACAAGTTAAAC
>JAJKFJ010021641.1:0-12029 GCA_027382625.1 Tetmemena sp. SeJ-2015
GTCGAACACATATCTTCCCCAATAAAGATCGTCATCAACGCTAAGTTGTTGTAGAGTGTCTCCGATACCACCACCTGATCTGATTCCATTATTCAGAGTTGATGTGAAGCAAAGTCCAAGTTTAGCACAGTAGCTGTTGAAGGGGGTTGCAGTTCCATCCTTATCTTCACTCACATAAGTGTCTGCGAATGCCTTGAAAGCGATGAACGAGTAGAGATAAACTATTGCAAGCAGCAGTACCAACGTTAAAAGGATTTGTCTTCTGTTATTCACAATCGCCTTTATCACATTGAACAAGAGAGGGATCTGAAGAATGTTTTCTAGTAGCAACACACTGAACAAGAATGGGTAGAAAATTGCACCTATCGAGAAAGCAAGATAGAGCAAGTTGAAGGTGTGGATTGGATCCATCTTCAGTCCTATTAGGTACATCTACATCGCGTATTTGTAGTTTGAGAACTTCGTCAAAGCTTCCTTCTCCCTTCGCTCCGCTCTGTTGAATTCCTCTCTCAAATTATGCATGCTAGACTCAACAATGTTTCTAACTTAAAAATTTAACTTCCTTGATTATTTGCATGCCCTCCGCATATCCAAGCGAGCCCTTGAACTTAGTGTATTGTCTTGAAGTTTTGACATTCTGCTCTTGCTGATACCTTTCATAGTAGACTCCATGATACTTGTCAATATAACCCAAGTGGATAAAGAAAGAGATTATTGCTTATGCGACTGCAAGAACCCAAGCAACGATGCTCATTTGCTCGAATCTGAAGTATTCATGCCCATCTTCGTCTCTTTCGTAGAAGATCAGATACACCAAGTTAACGAGCAGAATAAAGATAGTCGACAAAGTTTGGAATATCACGTTGTACTCACTTATCCAGTATCTTAAGGTGCTCTTTCTGCAAAGTCTCTGATTACTTTTCATTTCCTGAATAGTGACTGGCATATGAGAGAATAGGGCTTCTAGCTTATCATACAAACTGGAGGACTCGTGCCCGTAGAGAATATTCTTGCGGGACTTCTGACTGAGGAAAGCGCATTTCTAAGGGATTTTGAAGATGGATCTCACCAGAGTTCCACGGCTATAATATTCATGTTTAAATGAGCAGACGGAATTGAAATTAGGTTTTAGTGTCAGTCAGAGAAATGAAATATGCAACTTACTAGTCGACCTCAACTTCAGCAATGAATTCCTGATAGAACTGACAGGCTTTATTCAAGATAAAGCAGTCTCTCTGCTTGCTTTTGTATGCATCTGACTTCTCATCCTCTTGATTGTCGTCGAATTCTTTCAACATCTTTTAAACATGCTTCTCAAAAGAAAAAGCAATAAATAATCAAAAAGCATAATGTGATTCTTTCATGTTAATACACTTAATAAGTTAAGAATATCTCCTGAGATTTGTTATCCTTCTTTTCGTCTTTGCCATCTATGTCCTCCTAGATGGTTTTAGACATTTCCTAGCTGTATAACTTAGAATCACCAGAAAAGCCGATAGATCTTTGGCCGCTCTTGTTATTAGATTTAAGAACGGACTTCAACTTCTTTCCTGAGGTTGCCTTTATAGCTGCTTTTTCCTCTGCCTAGCTTTGCAAGTTCATGTTGTTCTCTTGCATCTGAATCTCGCGATCAATCTCTCTTGATTGTTGGAGAGTGAGCAGCATGCTTCTATGGTGCTCCTTTATCCTCTAACTGTTCTGGTTGTCTAAGTAGCAAATGTAATGTCCTCACAAACCTCAGTTGCATTCTGCTCTCGAGTATTTTGTCTTGAAGTAGGAAGTCAGTCTTTTGTCTTTCACTGTTATGCAAGGCATCTCTCACTGCTTTTTCCAACTCTTATTCCTCCTGCCTAATAGAAAGTCAGTTAAAAATTAAACTTCTTACTATTTGTATTAGACCTCAGACATTCTTAAATAGTCCTTCCTGGGGTAAAGTCTCTTTGCAATATACAGGAACTTGAACATGTTAAATCCAATTTCAAAGATAGTCTCGTCTGATGCTCTGAGACTCTGGTTAGGGTAGTTTGCTTGGGAAGTTGTGGGCTGGAGCAGTCTCTAAAAAACATTATAATCAAAAGAGAGGGGAATACTTACTCTTCTGGACTTGAAAATATTAGTAGCTCCCTCTATCTGGAAAACCTTGTGCTGAGGATCTTCACCATTATCTGCTAGAGGTTCTTGAAAGATATGACTGGCTTTATGTTCATGATAATCTTTTTGCTCACATTCTAGTTTGGGTTCTCGACTATTCCCAGCATCAACAGACTAGCTTTGAACATTAAGTCAAAGCGGCATTCGTTTGGATAGCCGTAGGAGAAGAAGTAGACTTTAGAGCTCTTGAAATAGAAATTGAGATTTATGAGGAACATTTCCCACCCAGAGAGCAGCAGCTAATTCTCCTCGCAAGGGCCGTATAAGAAGTCAATGATGACGTCGATGTAGGATTGCATGAGGCCTGACAGGTCGTGCTTCTTTTTTATGATCTCAGTTCTCTTGATGAGTTTCTAAGTGTAGCTCTTCTTGCCATCTTTGGCTGGTTATTTAACCTCCACCTCTGCTTCTTAAACCTAGTCTTGATCAAGTTTTTGATACTCTATAGGTTTTGGTCCCTCCATGATTTCGTCCATTTCATGAGGTTCTTCTTTGGGCTTTACCTCCTCTTAAACTTTGAGCTGGCTCTGATCTTCTTGGACCATGATCTCATCGAAGTAAATCAGTTCTTGGAAGGTGTCAGTGATCTTCATGAAACTCTTTGCCACTATAACTACTATGTTGAATAAAATTTTCTCTTAGAGTCTAAATTTGTTCTAATATGAGATTGATTATTTCTTTGATGTAAGCTATCTCTGAAATAGTTTGAACTTGCAGTTCACAAAGTAACTAGATATAATATCAAATCTTTGCAACTTTGATATCGTTTTGGTCCTCCTCTTTTGAAATCTCACTGATCTTTATATGCAATCTTCATCCATCTTTCTAATATTATTTTGATTTTTAATTTGAGAAAAGCAATTGTTTTCTCCTGAATAAGATCAAACTTTTGCTGAATAATTATGGGAGTGAGCACTTCTATCTTATTCTTAAGGTATTCAGCCACTTTCAACTCATCTTGTTTAGATTTGAAATAAATACCAAATATTCTTAGTGAACTCAATTTTTATTTACGATCCTTCAAGAAGAATATTGAGTATTTTGACACTTAATAGAGTGACTTTTTCATTTTCAGCTTGCTAAAGTGCCGATTCATTTTCTTGAATCTCTAAGAGTCTTATCAAGTGCTACGATAGGTGGCAACCAGAAGTGATCGACAGAATTATTTGATACTTTTTAATCGACTTTACCATCACATCTATCCTCTTGTTCTCAACCTTGACAGACTCCTTCTAATATTTCTTTAGGATTCCTTTCAGCACATTGAGAATATAGAATCTTTGATTGGGGACTTTAAGTCCCTCAATCATGTTTTAAACGAAGTTCATCAAATAGTTATACTCTTCCTCAGGAGGCTAGGCATCGAATGTGCTAGTGATCACGTTAATGATGTTGTCAAGATCAGTTTTGATTTTCAAATGGGGGCTTTTGAAGATGATTTTGACAAACTCCTTGAAGTTTTTCCTTATGACCTGGTTTTGCTTTTATGAGTCTAGGTAACCGATTGCTAATAATTCTTTGAGTGATCTCTTGATGTCTTGTTGGTTGATGTACTCGTTGTCTATGTATTTCATAATTTGCTCGTTCAATGTTCCCAGACAGACTTAATCACCCTCTCCGCCTAAATCACCACCTTCCTCAGCTTTATCTGGATCATCTTGTATCTAAGCGCTCTGTTATATAGCTTCAACAAATACTCGAGCGTCCTTGGTTTCAAAGTTGGAGTTATTATAGGTATAGATCTTGGTCTTGAAAATCTCTACGAATCTCTGAGCACTCACAGAATCCGAAGTGCGATAGTCAGCATTGTTTTCAAACAATTCTCCGAGACCCTTAAAATCCTTTCCTCTATGTCTCATATAATCGCACAACATTCTAAAATGCGTGTTAACCTTCTCTGTGTCATCTTCTGGCACATCATTATAAAGATTTCTGTTTTCATCTAAGTCAATATGAAGATTTTGTAATGCTTTGTTATCATTTTCTGAGAGAAGACCAGCGTTATGCTACATCTTTGGATAAAAATCATTGCCTCTTATGCTATAGTCAATTTGAGTTCGGTCAAAGGCATCGATAGTTCTATCATTTAAAAAGGATGGCCTAGCAATACCTTAAAATTAGCTTCCTTTCCTCACACTCTTTTTGGATTAGCATTTCTTTTATATACATTTATTGTATATATAAATTATAATGTCTAATTCTTGATTATAGATAATTATTGCTTATAATTTCAGAGTTTCTTTGAGAAATAAACTTAATCAGCTCACTCATGTTGGCCAATGGCTTTATTAGTTCTTTGAAAGTCTCAATGAGTCTGTGGTCCATATCTACCTTGGCAGTCATATTTAAGAAGAAATCTTTCAAGAAATGCAGAAGACCATCATGATTGCTCAAATTGTTACTGTAGGAACTCATGTACTTCCAGTATTCTTTTGGATCAAGTTCGTTAAGTAAACTTGGTCTCAACAATTATTACAAGCCATCTCCATTTACAGTTTTTACTTACACTGCTGAGTCCTCTTTTTTATCTTCAGCTCCTGGATTTGTTCCAGCTGTCCCAGTACCAGTTTTTTTCTGTGCATCCTTATTCTAGGAATTCTTATTCTAAAGTTTATAGATGTCTTGCTCTAGTTTTGCTATTCTGCCATCAATTTGTAGCATGTTTTTCTCCCATTCTTCCTATCTTTTCTTTTCATTTAGAGCTATCTAAGCTTTTTGAACATCAGTTTGGAATGGAAAAGAGCTTGCTCCGTAATTGAGATCGATACTCTGAAATTTGCCAGCCACGGTGGTATTTGAGCTTTAAGTTTGATTATGAGGATTATTCATATTATCCTAGCCGCCCATTTTATCTGCGTATTGATACTTATCTTGTAAAGCCTCTATCTAAGGCACGTTATATTTACCAGGTTCCAGATTAATCAACTACACCAAATTCTTGAGTATCTCATCCATTTTATTTTCTTTAGTATCAGTACTTTTTTTCTCCTCTTCTTACTTTTATTCATGTTTTATCTTTGCATCCATTCTCTCTCGAATTTCATTGTAGCTCTTTCTAAGTGCAATTGGAAATAGTTAGAGATCTTGCAATATGACTTTGTTGAAAAGATTAAGGAGCTCGCTTATCTCCTTCACAAAGACTTAACTAAGCTATTCATCTTAACTCGTAAGATGGACTTAGAGAAGTAGCCTCAAATATTTCTTCCTAAGCAAGAAAGGAGTTTCTTAATCTTTGAGAACTTTCAATATTTTACCCAGCGAGGCTATCTTAGCAATTTGAGGAATTGCATTCTTTTGGTCTTTACAGCAAAGAATGAGAAGTGATATTAGTCTTCTGTGGATAATGTATTCATATCTAGGTTTCATTTATTATGGTGTAGCTTTGTCAATATTCATCTTTTTCTTGAATTCTGTTTCTACAGTTCTTTCAGTAGAATAGTCCTTATTACATATCTCGAAAAAGCCCTTATAAGCAGCGGCGCATTGCTTAATCTTCTGCTAGTAATCCTCGTTATTTCCTTAGTTCTTTTTGGCATTTTGGAAGTAGACGAATTTGAAAATCTCCATTTTGAGAATCTTATTGAATATGTTACCTTTGTTGAACACACTATTCAATGCAAGTGAGTTAAGAGATTTGAGAAGGGTTGGAATGTTTTCGAGTGACTACTCAACTTCTTCTTAAATTATTCCTTCGTTTTATTGTTAAGGAGGTGGCATTAGCTAATTTATTTGCCTCATAATGTGATCGATGAGTTGAGTCTTAAAATAAATTTATTGTCTCCTTCTCCTAGCTCTTCAGTTTCATAAATTCTTGAGATATTTATTTATTGCAGGGAAGATAAATGTCCAGCTGCGAAGTCAAGCTTTGAGAATTTCCTCATTCTTGTAGGAGATGATAAAAGAACTCCATGAATTAAAAATAGTAGTTAACCGTTTTTCATGATAACAAGTAAAATTAGATAATCGGGCATCTCTAGAAAGCGAAGTAATCTTTGGTTCTACTTGTAGGTCGAATCGCCTGGCTTTAATTTCTTTTGTAAATCTGATATATGCTATATACACTAGATCTTGAGCGGATCAGATATGGCTTTAACCTTTTCTCTGTTTTTTAAAGCTATTTTGTTCCCTTACTAATCAAGGCCACTGTAGCTTGCAACTACTAAATCTGATGCGATAGAGCTGATTTTATAGCGGATATCCTGCATTATTTTGTAGTCTTCTTGAATCTCCTCGGTAATGATGAAGACTTTATTCATTTCACCTTTGAGTGTGTTTACCATTTCAAAGTTGAGCATAAGCACTTCGAAGGCCAAACTCTTTGTTGATGCCTTCAACTTTTTGTCGAAAATAAGGAAGAGAAGCTGCTCTTTAATGTTGAATTCGATTTTTATGTTGTCGGCTCCTTCGAACATCTTATTTACTTCCAAGCACTAGAATCTCACTTCATCGTCTTCTATTGCTTCTATGAATTTAGGGTGAATGACAATAGCATCTAAAAAGGAAGAGTTTAGATATTGGATTTTCAAATTAAAATTTAATATCAAAATTTGTATTTTTATTTCAAGTGTATCAAAGAATGTGCTCTCTTGACTTCCAACTTTTGTCTGTAATTCTTGAAACTGATCATAATTTAATCATCATATTCTCTTCCTGTATCACTATAGTTTACGTAGTAGGATAACGTACAGCTCTTCTATAAGTTCTTTGAATTTTGAATCGGTTCTTTTGAAGAAAAAATAAAAATTATGATTTGGCGCTATTGATTAAAACGTAAAGCTCATGCTTTTTCAGGATGTTGCTCTTATCAACTTCATCAATCGCTTCTATTTCATCTGGCTAGTCATTTTTGCCATTCTTATTCTTGTCCTTTTTGTTAGAGAACTGGGAAAACACAATAGCTGCTGCGTATATTATTCTGTAAGTCAAAGCAGGGTTTGACTTTTCACATTAGATAACTTCTAAAGAAGCCTGTAGAGCAGAGATGATAGTGTTTAGCCTTGACTTAATGTGAGCCTCTTCTATTTTTTGATCACCGTTAGCATCTGTGTCTATAGCTGAGTAGCTAGGGGCCTCATCTACTTTCAAAATATTCTGTATAGCTTTTGGCAGAACCTAATAAACTTTTTCCTTCTCTAGCTTTCTATTTTACTCTAACTTCACTTCCAATAATTTATCTAGAAGAAATAAAACCTCAAAAGAAAATTACTTTCTTATTTTTAAATTGTCAAAGTGTTATCTTGCTTGAGCAAAAAAACTATAAAACATTTTATCTTTTTAAGTGTCTAGCACCTGCAAATACTTGTGCTGGATTTTACTTCCATCAATACTTACCCAACTAAAAGAACTTAAGAGCTTAATAAAACTTACTAGTAGCATCTATTTTTTAAACCGAGGACTCCATAGGCAGGATCATTGTTGATGTACATATAAGTAAGAAATTTGAGAAGGATTGACATTAGTTTAGACTCTCCAGCAGATTAAATAGGAGATTTTGCAAGCTAGTTTATAACTTTGAGAGCGAACTTGCCATGCAAACCTATTTACTCTGGATAAGTTTTGACAGACTTCTATCCGTTCTGAAGACACGTTATCAGAGTATCAAGGTAAGCGCAGATATACTTGCAAGTTGCTTAACTGAGGATTTGAGAAAATGTAAAATCGAACTAAAGTTTTTTTAAATTTCAATTTTTTATAGTTAAAATCAATAGAATAAAAGAGTAATTTTATTAATCACAAAATTAATATAGTTATAGATCCTCAGCTAAAGAAATATTGATAAGATAAAGAGTTAGAATTTACTTTGTTCTGTGGGTCCTTTTCCTCTGATTGCAAACTAAATAAATGGAACTCCATCTAAAAATAAATGCATCATTGTCCTTGAAGAGACCAAAGTTAATGTGTCTGAGTCTATTAGTATTCTTAAATAGCTTTTCATATACCAAATTTTGGTTTTCGTAGATGCCGTTTCCGTTTTAAACAAAAAATCTTAAAGCATTTTCATCTTAGCATATAAGTGAAATGACCTTGAAGAAAATAATCTACTGCTTCAGATTAGACGTTTCCTAGTTAGAATTATGATTTAAAAATAAATTAATCATTTGCTGTTTTTATTTTTTTGATCGCTTCCTTGCAACTCTGATAATTTCTTTGACATTTCCAAGTCTGGAGAGTTTTACGAATCTTATAACCTTCTTGGGCTTTTTAAATCTTAGCCGAGCAGCTGAGTAAAATGATCTCTGGGTAATTGTAAATCGAGTCTTTTGAGTTATTCTTGCTTTGAATTAATTTGGTGAGAGGATTTCAGCTGGGATGAGAGAGGATTAGGTGACTATTCTTTTAATTAAGTCGTGCATGCTCTCTTCCTATTCTTGATTAACAACTTAACCCTGAGTTTATTGAGTTTCAACTACCGCAATAGCTTATTTAGATTCATCAGGGTTCTGATTGGTTTTCTCGTTAATTTCTTGCTTTTCGAGAAACTTAGCAAATGGCTCTAAATCAGGCCAAATATCTGTGTTTTCTTTGAACTTTGGCTTGAACTTAGTGTAATACTCAAAGTAGCGCTTGTTCCTGGAGAACATATATCGTTGTTCAAGAGGAGTGGTCCTCAATATTATAAGCTCTAGCAGCTTAATGTACACATCTAGGGCTCCCTACTCTGCCAAATAGTTCTAGAATAGCCTGTATTCCTCTAAATTTTCATCGGACTTAGATTTGAGCATATGCCTCAGGTCGATTAGGTTTTATTTAAAAGAACTAGCTAGTTTATCTAAGTCGCCTTCCTTTTCTCTGGCTTTCTTTGGATCGTATATCCCTTCGGATGTGTTATCCTTTTTCAATGCAAACTTTTACAAAATAAAACTTATGTAGTTGCACTAATTGAGAGTGATTTGCACTAAGTTCTAAGATGAACTTTTAGATGTGAAACCATTTACTAAATTTGTACATATCTTGAATGACTTTCCTTGTTGTCCTCTAGACATTTAACTGGCTCAAAAGTTTATTACTAGAGCTATTCGTTAGTTTTGAAGATACTCTTCATCTTCTGTCTCTTCTTTTACTCCTCTTCTTGATTTTGTTGGATTGATTAGACCTTTGCGTTCGAGAGGAAGAAACTCTCGATAATGACAAGATTTCTGTTTTTGATGTTTTCCTTCTTCTTTTTATCATCCTTGTCTTCAATATCCTCTTGCTTAATTGCATAGATATGAATCAACAAAAAAAAATATTAGAAGAGGCTTAATAGTCAGGTCGTAATTTTTGATTTACATTTCAATATCGTCATCTCCGTTGGGAACTTTAATGTCCTACCTAACTTCATCTCCGTCCTAGACTTTAATTTCTTAATTATCGCCATCTTCTTCCTAGCTTTTATCTATCAAGCAAAGATAGAGTCCTGTTTGAACATGCTTTATGCGGTAGATATCTCCCTACTACACTTACTTGATAACGAATGGCTTTAGCTTCTGAATCTCCCAGAAGTATCTGGCTTTGTTACTGTCCGCTGAATCAATTTCTATAGTGACTCTTTCCTCAAGAATTTCAACAGGTTTAGGTTCTGGCTCTACTTCAAAGTCAAGCTGGGTCTTCTTTTTGCTAGAAATGTCCTTGTTGAGTTCGAGCTTGTTTACTTGCTCATTCTTGGCGAGAGCTTCGGCTGCAGCAGTTGCTACTTCATCTGCATTTTGCTCATTATCAGCACTCTGCTAATTAACAATGCTGTTAGCTTTCTTAATGGCTCTTTCTACAGCCTAAAAGTCATCTATTTCTTTCTGAGTACGTAGAGGATACTAAAGATCTTTTTGCTTGGTGATATCAGGCACCTGCACTGATAGGTAACCGTTAGTCTACTTGTGGAAAAACTTTATCACATTTCCTGACATAATGTTCTCGTCCTGCACCTCAGCTTTTCCAAAGTAATCGTATGGCTGGAAAAGTCTAGCTTTGAAGACTGAGACATCACTACTCACATTAACCTCAAGAACAGCCTCGGCTGCCTTCTTATCAAGCTTGAATAAAGAGGCGTGCAAGAACTGAGCTTGCTTGTTTGCGGCTGGTTCGATGAAATTTTAGATCAGAAAAGAATCTTAGTACTGAATGATCTGACCATTTTGGCGCAGCCTGTCGGAGGGGACTATGGACAGAGTAGAGTACTCATTCAATTACATTAACTTAGCAGCCATACAGCCATTTTCCTCAGCTGGCTCGTTTTAGTCCAGTGACAAGTAGAGAGAAGATTCCACATGCTTTAAAAGAATCATGTCACCATACAGCACCTTTGTTCCCTTGAGTTATGTATTGAGGTAATCATTGTCTCTGTTCTCTCTCTCGTAGTCATCTAGAAGTTAGTTGATCTTCTGGTTTTGGTCTTTTATTCTCTTTTTGAGACTCTTCTTTTTGCTTTCCTGGTCATTTTCACTAAATTATTGAATTAAGTTTCGAAGTTCTTGTTAAATGAAATGAAGATTTGAAAATATCGAGCCAGTTTATAGAATGAATTCTTACGCTTGAGGGAGAGCGTTTGCAGGTTTAGTGGGCTCCTAGGACTCCTAGTCCTCCTTTCTTAAATTTTTGTTTTAAAATTTGCTTTTGGATTGAAAAAAAAAAAATTGGAAGGCTCAAATTTTTTGAAAAAAAAGGAAAATTTTTGGTTCAGAAGGGAGGCTTTGTTAAAATTTTGAAAAAATTTTGTGGATTCTTTTTAGTGACTCCATTACCTATTTTTTATATTAGATATGGGCATTTATTAGAAAGCATATTGAAGCAAGTAACTTGAGTATATTTGACTTACAATACACTATTCCACGATAGAAAAAGGTGAAAGACTCTTAAAGAAGTCTCACAGACTTGTCAAAGTTATTCAATATAGACTATTAAAAATTTAAAAAGTTTTTTTTTCCCTATTTTATGGGAAACTTGGCTTCCATGTCATTCTACCTGCCCATAAGATTTCCCTCCTCCACAGTCTGAGAGTCTTTATTTTTCTAGAAACAATTTAATTCAATAAACTTAATCGGGCAGTTTCATTTTCATCAAGGAAAATAAGTTTAGAGAATTATTCATGCTCATTTAAATATTTTTTAAATGGGGCCTTTTTTTTAAAAAATTGGTTTTTTTTTTTTTCTTTTTTTACTCTTTCAAATTAAAATGAATAAAATACTCTCAGAAATTTGCTTTTAGCCAAACAAAGGATCTTTGCTCTCCTCTTTTTGTAGTTTTGTCTTCTTAGACTGAAGTCCTTTGCTGGCCGCAGAGGGCTATACCATACTGGAATAAGTCGTAGCATCACTCTTAAACGATCAATTATATTTTAACTCGAAACTAGAAGCAAATGGATCAGTAAATCTCAAAAATAAGAAAAAATGCTAGATTAGAGAAATAAAGTGGGTAACGGAAATATATATATGCATATTTTTATCATGTAAATAACACCATCATCACAGTACAGCCATTTTTCCCATTATAATCAACAATTCAAAAGACCCTATCCAGATCAGACCACAGCACTTACTAATACTCTACTTATTTTTTTTGTTTTTAAAATTTTGGGCGTTTTAATTATTAAATTATTTCAAAAAAAAGGTTTTGTTTTACCTTTAATTTGTTTAGAGACTTTTGTTTTCTAAAATTTCTTTATCCTTTTTAGGCCTTTTTTACTGATTTTTGGAATGACAAAAAATTTGGTTCTTTAGAATTCCTATTTTGCCAAATAATGAATTATTTCCCGTTTCTTGGTTTTAGTCTTGCTCCACATAGACGCCTTCCTCAACGAATTTATCATATGAGGATTGCTGCTTTTGCATTTTTATTAGCGCTTGGTTCTTTGTACTCTTTAGATTGGGTTTTCTACTCATTTTAATTTTAAACTAAAATTTAAA
>JAJKFJ010021642.1:0-11229 GCA_027382625.1 Tetmemena sp. SeJ-2015
CCCAAATTAGCCTCCTAAATGTTTTTAGTTTTGGGAGCCTTTCCCCCTCAAAAAAGTTTTCCCTTTTAAAAAGCAAATAAGGAAATTTGCTCCAACCTGCTTTTTTTTTAAGAGATTGGATTTTTTGGAGAATTTTGGAGTTTTTTGTTTTTTTCACTTTTTTTTTTTGATAAACTTTTGGGAATTATTTAAATTTTCCCCCCTGTTAGGTTTTTTAATTTTTTTCCTTTTAAAAAGATTTTTTTAAAATTATTACGAAGTTTTTAAAAATTATTTTTTCTTAGGGGGTTGGATTAATTTTTTTTTGTTTTAAAAAATTAATTTGAGGAACCTGATTTTTTTGTTTTTACAAAAAAATTTTTATTTAGGGGGCGGGGAAATTTTTTTACTTCTTATCTTACTTTTTTCAATTTTGGATTATTAAATTAAAAATTAAAAAATTTTTAATTTGGGAAAATTTTAAAATTTTCCTTTTACTTATTTAAAAAGAAAGCATCCTCGCGAATAAGTTATTTATTGTGTGAGATTTGGCAGATGTCTTAACTAAGGGGCTGTTCAGCTCTTTTAAATTATTTAAAGTTATGCTATTAAAACAGTAAATTTAATTGGATATCCCTAATCGTCCCTACAATGAATAATTTAAACGTCTCACAGAAAAAATTGATTATTTTAAAAAATTTGAAAAAAAATTTTTTTTCGATTTTAATTTAAAATGAAGTTAAAATTTCTTTGGGCCCACGGCGGGATATTTTTTCCCCCCCAAATAGGAGCCCCAAAAAGCTAGATTGGGGAAAAATTCGGGTTCGGGGGAAATCCCCTAAACCCTTTCTTTAAAAAATTTTATTGTTAAGGCGGTAAAACCCCCAAAATTCCCAAAACCCAAATTTCAATTCATAAGCTTTTGTTTTTTTCCAAAATTTTTAAAAAAATAATAAATTTTTAACTGTGAGACTTTTAAAAAAATTAAATTTTTTAGGGAGGATTAGGGATTTTCCCAAATTAAAGTTGACTTTTTTAAAATACCCCAAAAAACTTTAAAATTTTAAATTTTTAAAAAAAAGGGTGAACACCCCCTTTTAATTTAAAAAGGAAAAAAAATCTGCCAAACCCTCACACAAAAAAATTTAAAACTTTTTTTTCGGCGAAGGGTTTTTGCTTTCCCCCTTTTAGCCCTAAGTCAATTTTTGGAAAAATCAAACTCCCTCGAGATGCAAATCCCTTAAATTTTTTAAATTTGCAACTTTAAAAGGTAATGCCACAAATTCGAGAGAAAAGTGAAGATAAGAAGAAAAAATATCCTCGCTCTAGTAAAAATTCCTTGTGGGGAAAATTCCCCGGGGTTTCTCTTTTAAATTTAAAAAAACAAAAAAAAATTTTAATCCCCCTCTAAAGATAAAAAAATTAATAACTTCGTAGAAATAATAAATAAATCCTTTTTTTAATTTGGAATATTTAAACCATAAAAAACCCTAAATTGATTTGTTTTTCCAAACTTAAATAAAAAAAAAAGGAAAATTTGTCCTTTTTAATTAAAAAGCCCTCTAAATAAAAGGGCAGGAAAAGCAAAATTTTTTTAAATAGTTTTTGCGAAAAAGAACTCTTAAAGGGGGGGGCTCATCAACACATTTTAGGGGCCCTAATTGCATTCAATTTTATAAAAAAGAAAATTTTCCCAAATTAACCCTTATGAGCAACTAGTATTTTAAAAAGCCTTTAAATCTTTTTTCTTTTTGTTTGAAGACTATCTTGAAGACTCAAAGACCTTTAATGTTTAAAGATAAGGTACGAAAAACCCCTGAAAAAAAGGAGTAATCTTGGCCCCCCTTTGACAACGGGAAAAGTCAACCAAATAGTCATCTTTCATTAATTTTGGGGGAAAAACCCAAAAAAATTTAAACAAATCATTTTTAATTAGAGCTCTTAAAAAATTTAACCCTTCACCCAGCAATAAAAAGACCCCCATGCGGGATATGAATTAGTTATAGTCCTCCTCTAAGCCAAAACACTTCTCAGTCTTGATCTAGCAAAACAAAAAGGAGCAAAACGGGGAAACCTTTTTTCCCGGGGGGCCCTCCCCTTTGTTCCCTTAAAATGGAGGAAATTTTCCAAACCCCCAAGAAAAAAATAAAAGTTTTGTTACCTTTTTTTTTAAACGGGTTTTTAATTACCGGGCTTCAGCATTAGAAAGAAAAAAAATACAAATTTCCCCCAAAATGGGGGAAAAAAACCTTGCTTTTTCTGTAATAAAATCCCCCTTTTTCAGTTTTTTTAGTTAAAAAACCCCAAAAAAACAACAAACGGCCCTTCCAAAAACAACTTTTCCCTTTTTTTTTTTTAAAAAAAGAAGCCTCTCCAAAAAAGGAAAAAGTCAAACTTACCCTAACCCAAAAAAGGCAAAAAATTTAAAGAAGGATTCCCGTTTTAAAAGAGAATTGCAACAGTTTTGGTTTGTTAGAGCCAACCGAGGCAGAGGCTTTCATAATAACAAAGCAGAAGCACTTAAAAGGCACTTAGTCAACCTTGAATCTTGGACCTATCAGAGTCAAGCCAAGCAATAAACTGAGTCTCAAAATGAATCCAGAAGATCCAACTTCAGCTCCTTACTTGAGAGTTCAAGAGTTTCTTGTGAAAAAGGATTTGAACACAGCAGTCTAGACTGTCATAGAATAAGGAACTTCGAGCTAAGCGCTTTTAACTCTTTCTAAAGGCACTTATTTGATCAAGCTCACACGAAGCAATCTAATTTTAATTCTCCCAAATAAATTAAGAATCGTATTTCTTGTCTCTAAGGGAGCTCAGTAGTACTTTATTTTTGGAAAACATATCATAGACTTTAAGAGTGAAAGTTAGTTAATAAAGAAAATCAAATTTTCTAAGAAAATCTTCAAATTAAAAATAACTAGACCCACCTCCTTGAAACTTTTATTTACAACAATATCTATGCATAGAAATAAGGAGATGCATCTAAATTAAAAAGGACATATACTTAGTTTTAAATCCTTGATTGTGAATAAGACTTCATTGCCTAGATTAAGACAGTTCACGATAGGAGGAGCAACTAATAACAACAATAGTAACATAAATAGTTAATAATATCATGTAGATTTTGATAATCATTTCGATAATCATTTCGAAATTGAGTATAGAAAAAGCGCAAGCTTAGAAGCCATGCGAAAATGTCGATCCTATTCCGATCTCAAATTAATTGAGACTTGGTAATGCCACAGTTAGAAGAAGCATATTCAATAGCAATTGTAGCAGTTACAGACTTTAAAAGCATAATCTTAAGAACAGAGTGCAGATATTTAGAATCACACGAGAGTCTACAATTGGTAAGCAGCAGATAAAAAACATTGGCAAAATAAAAATATCTCCACAGCACACCTATTAATCATGCAATCTAACTAGCAAGCATGCGTTCTTGAGGGCCATCACATAATCCCTGCCAAAATTATCTCAAGTAAAAAGAAATACATGCTCACATAAGAGTATAATTAAAAGAGGACTAAAAATGTCCCCATGTAGTTAAATCTTTTAAACAGTGGCCAGCTACCAAAGCTCTAAATGACTCCTAATTAGAAGCAAATAACAAAACCTAATTAGTTAAGTCACAAGCAACAGCTGGAAGATGAATTAGAGGCACTTAATAAACTATCTTTAAGCGAAGTCAATAGAGCTATCAAAATTAACATAGTCGAAAGCAAAGGGTCACGCTAACTGGCATCTAAGAAGCTTTCTGCAGATCAACTTAATAGAGTAAAAATAAGATAGAACTCATCTAGCTCGATTGATCCAGTTGTTCAAAAATCAAAAGATGATATAAAAGCCCTTCACATGCCATCTTAAAAGTTAAAAGTGCTAACTCCAGTAGATCAACTCTCTTAATCATCCTCTCAAAAAAATCTAAAAAGTCCTGAGAGATTCCCATATTTATTCACACTCACAACTAATATACAAAGACCTAAAATCCTCATCTTCACACAAAGGGCTCTATTATCATTAAGCAAGCTAATCCATCAAAATAATCCCTGCAAATTCTTTACAAAAATAATAACTAACTCTCACTTATCTTAAAAAAGAATCATCAATATATACTCTATGAACAGCTAAAAGGAGATAGTGAATATGCTTAACTTTAAAAAAATCCTGGGGAACAACTTAGCAGCAAGTCTTAGAGGTATCTCTTCAGGCAAAGCCATAAACAGTAATAGCGTAACTTCTCTCGAAGCCCAATTTATTGGCCTAAGTGAGGAAGGTAATAGAGGTGAGTAACATTCGATATCCAGCAACGCTCAGCGCATTTACATAGGTGAAGAATTATAACAAAATACTCGAGCAGTTACTATAAGGTATTGGTTTTTATAAGTAAAAGTCACTAAAAATAATTTCTCAATCGGGTTTCGATAATTCAAATCAACAGAGAATTTAATCAAGACAAAAGCACCAGAGCAAAGATAGAATTATAAAAGCTCAGTACTTTTTCCAGAACTTAAGAGCATTACGCAAAATATCTCAAACGCGAAAAATGATTGAAATATTATGATTAATGCATGCAGCAGCTATTCTTAATACAGCAGTGTGGAAAAGTTAATAATCTTTCATTAAGTCATATAATAAATATTTATTACTATTAATAAACTTTAAGTGCTAAGTAATTTAAATAGATTAAAAGTAAAAATCAGACTTAGTTAATATAATTAAGTTTAAATTATTTTAGGATTATTCAGGGTATTTATTAAACTGTTTGAATTTTCTAATTATTTAGTAACCATAGTTAATATGCACTAAACACCCCAAAATGAGGCTTTATTAAACAGACTGATATTTTATAACAATCACCCCAGTTTTACATAATAAATAGGGCTAATTGCAGCTTGATAATCAAATATATTGTGTATACGCAGATGAATTGAAAACTGTGTGAAGAAAGGATTCACTTTCTTAGAAACACTGAAGGATTATGTTTGATTATTAAATCTACTGGTCTTTTGAGGGAGATGCAAAGATAGACATATAAGTTGCCTCATCAGCACCTACCTCCTCGAAGGATATATCCTTTGCAGAGAACGATATAGCTAAAAGAAGAATGTACTAAATTTTAGCCTTCAGGTTGATATCATTGGTCTTAGTTATCTTCTTTTCCATGCTAGTTTCCCATTTATAAACTATACTTGCTAATTCTTGCTTAGGCGATTTGGAACAGTCGAAATGAACTAATTGTAATTATTTAAAGTATGCTCTGTCTATTCTTAATTTATCTTTTCTCCTTAAAATAGTATAATCAGCTGCTTGATTTGCCTCATTTCTCCTTTAAAATATTTCAAACTAAGAAAGCAAGCTATTAACTTTTCTTTCATGATAGGATTTCTTTTATAAGCATAGTATTGAATAATCATTTGATGTTGAGCAGATTTTTAATGCTATTTCTTGTGGTATCTTATGAAAATAATTATAGATAGTTTGTTCTAAAGTTTTTCTTAAAGTCCTGTTCTTGATCACATCATGCTTGGGAATAATCAAGTTCTTTTTTATTATGTATTTTTAAGTTCCTCTTTCTAAAACATTAACTTGAGAGCTCTAACTCTCATAGCCTTCTTTTAGTCATTTATTGAAGAAAAGATCTTACTATAATCTAGAATTATGATTTCCATCTTTGTCGTAAATTAAAACTTCAATCTTTGAGCATAAGCTGAGTTTTATTTAAAATATCTTTGAACTTTCTGAGTACTTGTTATGATTTAGAGATAGACAGTTAGAAAACTTTCTGTGCTAGTTTAGAAATATCAGCATCATTTAAGTGGCAACTTAACTTTCGCTTAAATATAGCAAGCACTGAAAATTGCCTTGAGTTTTTAGAAATCCTGCTACTGAAGATCTTTGAATTCTTCTTTTCGAACTTTAGGGATTGAGTTCCAATTACATTACTTCATCTTGCAATAATTTTATAGGCTATGTCATTATAAATTTTTGTAGCATCATTTGTAAATGATGCAAGTGAAAGAATTATCTATATTATCCATTAATCTCTACAATCTTTAAATTAAAAGTCTTTAACAGGTCAGAACTGCAGTCTACTGATCTCTGGCTACAGTATTTTTAGGATTAGTAATTATGGATTCGTGGTCGTTGATTGAGCTAGTGGCGCCAGAGTTTACTAGATTACCTTTCTTAAACTTACTTTATTTCGATGTTTTCCTAAATTATTCTTAGTTATTCATTATTATTTTCGAATTGCTTTTCAAGATAGGGAGAGTAGGAACGATCTTCGTTTATTTTGCAATAAAATTATCCTTGACCAGAAAGCAATGTGTCATAACGTGAGAATTAGATTTTTTGTTAATGCCTGGAGATAATTAATTGTTAATTTATGACTCTTTTGTTTTGAATTTTCTTAAACTTGAAATTGATAATGAAGATCGGAAATTTTATTAATGGCTTGTAAACTAGCATATCTGAATGGAGAGCGAAAAAATCATTTGAAAGTGAAAGGATAGCCAAATATAAGTGGTTATTCGCCAAAAATAAGCATTTGGACCTCAATCACATCTTGGAGTGCTTTATAAAAAGCTCCATAACTTTAAATAGTTAGGAAGGTTATCCTTCAGCTGAGTTGATACCTCAATTACTTATAATTATTCCATTTATCAGGGAATACAAATAGCTTGATCAAATAAGTGCCTTTAGAAAGAGTTAAAAGCGCTTAGCTCGAAGTTCCTTATTCTATGACAGTCTAGACTGCTGTGTTCAAATCCTTTTTCACAAGAAACTCTTGAACTCTCAAGTAAGGAGCTGAAGTTGGATCTTCTGGATTCATTTTGAGACTCAGTTTATTGCTTGGCTTGACTCTGATAGGTCCAAGATTCAAGGTTGACTAAGTGCCTTTTAAGTGCTTCTGCTTTGTTATTATGAAAGCCTCTGCCTCGGTTGGCTCTAACAAACCAAAACTGTTGCAATTCTCGTTTACTGAATCCTTCTTTAAATATGCATGGTAGGTAAGTTTGACTTTCTGTGAGAGCTCTTTTTTTAAAATAAGGAAAAGTTGCTGAAGCCGATGTTGTTTATGCTACTACAACTGCTAAGTGATTATTACAGCAGCAGGTTAATTTTCATTTTGGGAAATGTATTAGTCAGCTAATGCTGAAGCCGGTAATTAAAGACCCGACTTAGGAAGTAACTAGCTTTATTCTTCTTGGGGTTGGAAAATTTCCTCCACTTTAAGAACGAAGAGGAGCGCCGAATATGTTTCCGATGCTCTTTTGCTTTTGCTAGATCAAGACTGAGAAGTGTTTTGGCTTAGAGGAGGACTATGACTAATTCATATCCCGCATGGGATCTTTTCATTGCTGATGAAGGATATTCTAAGAGCTCTAATTACTCTGATTTGTTTAAATTTTGTTTGTTTCCCTAATTAATGAAAGATGACTACTTTGGCTTGAGCTACTGTTGTCAAAGGTGCCAAGATTACTCCTTCTTTCAGATTTCGTACTATCTTAATCATTAAAGTCTTTAGAGTCTTCAAGATAGTCTTCTAGCAAAGATCGAGATGAAGGCTAAACTACTAGTTGCTCATAGATAATGGGATTTTCTTTTTATAAATTGAATGCAATTAGCCTCTAAATGTGTTGATGAGCTCCCCTCAAGAGTTCTTCTTCGCAAAGCTATAAGAATTTGCTCTACCTGCTTCTTATTAAGAGACTTTGATTATTTGAGAATGAGTTTTTGTTTATCACTTTCTTTGATAAACTCTGATATTTGATTCCTCTGTATGTTTTAATTATTTCCATTAAAAAGATTATTATTATTACTACGAAGTTATTATATTATTTATCTTAGAGTGGATTAATTGTTTTTGTTTTAAATTAATGATGAACCTGAGAATTTGCTACAAGATTTTACTAGAGCGAGGATATTTACTTCTTATCTTCACTTTTCTCTCGAATTTGTGGCATTACCTTCAAAGTTGCAAATTAGATTAAGGGATTTGCATCTCGTAGGAGTTTGATAATTTCAATTGACTTAGCTATAGAAAGCATCCTCGCGAATAAGTTATTTATTGTGTGAGATTTGGCAGATGTCTTAACTAAGGGGCTGTTCAGCTCTTTTAAATTATTTAAAGTTATGCTATTAAAACAGTCACTTTAATTGGATATCCCTAATCGTCCCTACAATGAATAATTTAAACGTCTCACAGTTAAAAGTTGATTATTTTTAAAAATTTTGAAAATCAATGCTATATGTACAATAGTATCAATTAAGAAACATTAGCATTGACACAAGTGTATAGTTCAATAACAATCTCCCAAAGAAAAAGAAAACGACAGTGCTCTGTGACTCAGAGGACACTTTCATAACCACCTTTAAGAAAATCAAAGATCAAATTTTTACATTTATTCTCCCATTTATAGATATTATATTTCGAAGATGATCTATTGCACCAGCAGCAACAGTAGCAGCAAAACTTTTTCAGAAGTGGAGTAGAACAGTAAACAGTAACTGAGCGCCATATATATCATTTCACAGGAGCATCGGAAGACTTCATTGAAACTGAAACTAATATTGAGCAACTTAAAGTGCAGATAGTCACCGATGTTGAAAAATGAAACACATTTTCGCTAATAGAAAATATATCAAATAATAGTATAAGCAAATAAGGATTCTTATAAGTTTTGAAAACCTAATAAAACTCTCAAACATAAAACTAACATAGATAGCCAAAAAAGGCAGGATTTATTATTGTACAAATTAAATAGATTTTTTAAAAAATAAAATATGAATTTCACATAGAGAAAATTGATTTAAATTATTTTGATAACCTTTTCAAGTTTTAATTTTAAATTAGAAAATAGAAGAAAGTAGCACTTAAGACTTAATCTTAATTAAGTATTTTTATTAGCTTCTTCTTAATTGATTATCCTTCAATAATTGATTTGGAATAGTTATATCTCATTTTAGTTAAAAACAATAGCTTATAATTTGTGTTTGATATTCAATTTCAATCATTAACGCATTTTCAACTTTTATCTAATAAATAAATTAAGTTATTCATATAATAATCAGCAGCTACATTCAGATGGAGATTATAAGAAAAAATAACTCATTGTCCTTGAGCCAACCACCCTAAGCATCAGAGATTGATGTCCTTAGCTAAATTATTCAACCCAAAGATTATAGTGCAAATTAAGCGGTTACCTCGATAAACCCATCAGCATCTGGATCTGTATTGATGACTGCAGTTGACCCTGGTGACTTTGATTCCATGTTCAGGTTTTCATTTGACTTTGAAAAACTCAAAAAAATTCTTTAGAGTTTGCAATCCACTACTATTATTCATGAAAAGGCTCTACTTGAACATCATAGCTCTTTAGACTAAAGTTAGCTAAGAGAGATTTAGTAAGTCAAAATTATCTGTAACATCCACTGATAATTGAAGTCATTTCAGAAAGTTGAATTTCAATATAGAAACCAGTAACAGCTAAATGAGATCAGTCAAAGAGTTTAGCAAGTTGAGGTATATAATAATAAAATGTCATTGCTTTAAACTATAATGATACAATTTGTGATATAAATCTTAAGTTTGAGTTAATTGATTTAGTCTTTCAAGAATAGTTTGACTTTCAAGGTTGATGGAGTGTTATCACGCTTCAATACTTTTGAAAATACAACAATTGCAGACCTTTAAGCCACTTTGCAAAAGCTTTCAGATTTACAAGACCAGTTTATGGGTATGAAGTAGCAAATGCTGATGGGTGGAGGGCAACCAGCTAATGGAGGCATGAGTGCAAATGCAAGTGGCTTGCTTAATGCATCATCCTAGCTGAACTAACATTCCAATACAAGCAGCAGTGAAGATAATAACTTTTTCCGTTTCATTTTTTTGTGCAAATTTGTACTCAGGAGGGAGCAGAATAGGTGGCATAGACTAAGCTCAGTTAAAGGAAATGATAATAGCAATAATTAAGGAAAGAAATTGTATTGTTTTGTAGTTTTTTTTAAATTGAAAGTGGTTCTTCCATTATGAGACGACCAACAATAATAAACGCATTGCAAAATGGCGCTCAAGTTAAAACTTAGTTAACAAAGAAAAGAGGATCAGGATTTAATGCAGCAGGAGCGATTGACATTAAAGAGAGGTAAGATTAGTTTTACCCTTATAGCTATTTTATAGTGGAGATAACTTTTTGATAGAAGACTTTGAGTTAGAACTAGATGATATTAAGGATTAGTTGTCAGAAGTGAGAGATGGATTAGAGCTTTTGAAAGGTCAGTCGAAAGATGTTGATCCTAAACTGGCTGGAAAATTCAATGATCTCAAAACTGAAATGGATAGCTAGATTTAAAAACTACAGGCAAATCTCACTAAACTATCAGACGGCTAAAGCTACATCAAGATGCAGTTTGCAGAGATCAACCCAAAATATATTTGAATGCATTAGGGTAACCCAAAACTCCCCTTTTTAGGTAATTAATTTCCCAAAAGAAGATTTAGAGGCCATGAACAAGCGACTGCGAACTATGTTCAATGAAATAGATGAGATGAAATTGTTGAACGAGCGTTACTTCCACGTGGCAAGAAGACTTGAAAAGTGGAATCTAAAGCATAAGATCTCTGGCTTATAACTGAAGATATCAAGCGGAATATTCCTCCTTCAGCTGATCACCTTCTTGCAGACATGAAGGCAATGAACATTTAAATTCACAATCTCAAAAACATAGCTTTCAAAAAGGTTGATGATCTCAGAGATGAAATGCGATATCTCTTCCAACAGAACTCTACGCAGAGTTGGAGATCAAGATGGTAGATAGAATGAATGATGTAGTGAAAGCCCTCACAAAGTCAATGGCAGATAGAAATGACACTCGAAAGAATTTTTGAGTGATAGACAAGCAAATGAAGAACCCCTTTGATATAGTGATGTACCCGACTACGAATGGAGGGTAAACTGGTGTGGCAACTGGTGGAGGAATGGGGGCTGCCTCAAATTTGACTTAACTTCTTCAGCAAAGTGATATTTTGTTTAACCACATGAACTTCCACCCCACATCTAATATGGTTGCAAGTCAGGTCCATTAACTACAGAAATTTTAATAAATTTAAATTTCTTAAATTCAGTACCTTTGATTATCGAAAACGACATCTCAGATGGGTTTCTAACGACTAAGTAAATTAATGCACTTCCTCAAGGCTAAACGATTACCAAAGACATGCTTAACTTTGGACTACAGCGAAAA
>JAJKFJ010021643.1:0-21080 GCA_027382625.1 Tetmemena sp. SeJ-2015
AACTCGAACAGTATTTTTGTAAAACATTCCTACAAAATTTTAATATGTGATGTTTTGCTTTTAATATTTATGCATTCTTGTCGATTGTAGAATTTTTCAACTTGATTTGCTTGTTTATGTAGTTTATAACCCCAGATTGAAATTTAGAAACCTAAAATATTTTGTAAGCAAAGGGAGAAATGAAAAAATAATAATTAAATTTAAAATTTAAGCCTTTTTATCTCTCTTAATGGTAATTAATTTTCTTTTTTTTAAAACATTATTTATGATGAAATTTGATGATTGGGGTTTTATATAATAATCCTTAACTTACCAATACATTTTCATGAAGTGTTTTTTTAAATTCTAAGTATTTTAGCATCTTTCAGCGCATATAAAGGAAATAGATAAAAGTGCCCTTTTGCTTAAAAACGTTAAAAAAAAAAAAATATTTTATTAATTAATTTATTTTGTTATTTAAGACGATTTTTTTAAAAAAAATTCTGCACTATAATAAGAAGCAAAATTTGTTAATTTTAACCCTTTCCTTCTTTCTATTTTTTAATTTTTTTAAATTTTTTTTAAAAACCTTCTTTTTAAAATTTTTGAATTATGTAAAATATTTTTGATTATAGTTAAAAAAATTTTAAGTTTTTCTTTTTTTTAAGAAATAATTAGTGTAGTATCTTGATGATTGCTTTGACAATAATGTTTTATTTTAAGGGTCGTTCATATTGCTACTTTATTTTAAATTTTTCAATTTAAAAATCTAAAAATATGGGTATCAAACATGCACATTTTAAAGGCGAGAAAAAAATGAAACCGTCGACTCTGGGTTAATCCTTAATTTCAGAGCCTCGCATAATAAAGGTTACCCTTTATGAAAAATTTTGGGGCTTTCCAAAATTAAATCCAGTTAACTCCCTTTAAGGCGAGCAATGGGGGGTCAAAGCACAGGGAAAAAGTTCACCTTTAATTTTTCAAAGCTTTTCCAACGACCCTAGATCCCCCTCAAATTACACTTTTCCCCAATGCTAGGAAACTTTAAAACTACAAGGAAAAACAGAAAAGATAATAATTTAAAGTAAAATATCAGCCAAGGGTAATTTTTTTTAAAAAGTTCTGCTAAAACAAAACTTTAATTTGTAAAAAATACAATTAACAAAAATTAAAGGTTAAGTTTTCTTAATTGAAAAAAAGTAGCAAAAAAATTTGTATACAAACTTTAAAATGTTAATGCTTTTCCCAAAATAGCCAAGAATTTTAAAAAAGAGAATTAAATTTTATGTTAAATTAAAATGGGGGAAAAAATGAATGAAAAGTTTTTAAGTATGCCATTTTAAAATAAAATTTTTAACCCTTCGATTAAGCATTGGAAAAATTTTTAAGAATATTTCACCTTTTCAACTTTAGGGGAGGGACTGGGTCAATCAAAAAGTTATAAAACGACATAAGTTTTTAAATACCCCTTTTAAATGATGAAATTTGAATAATGCGCGAATCACATCTCTCAGTATAGATGCACAAAGAAGATGACTAAATAAGAAACTCATGTTAGTTTTTGATTAGCTATCGAACAAGCTGAGGGTAGAGTGATGAATCTGCTATTTTAACTGACACGAAGTTGCATCTCTCCATTTATTATTTTAATCAATAACCGTTTTTAATTAAAATTCCAACTATAATGAAGAATTAAGATGTAAAAGGAGTAATTAAAAAAATGAAAAATTGGTGGATCAAATATTTTGTGAGAAAAAAAAATTTAAAAATAAAAAAATCTTTTATTTTTAAAAAAAAAAGTTTATTTATAGATGAAATTGTAAAATTTTTGAAGATTTTTTTAAATTTTGCAAATAATGAAAAAGAAGGTTGCATATCATATATGAAATCACTGCCAGTTTTCTCCTCTTCTTCTCTCTTGCTGAAGTCTCCAAATAGTTGAGGAATGTGAGTTAACGCTAGTCGATGCTCTCACTTGTGCTATCCTGCTCCATCTATTTCTTCCCTTCTTAATTGCTAAACTAATTTAATTTAGAATTACTTAAAAATAATTTCCTTTAAAATAATTTTGAATTCTTAAAAGTTTTATACTTTAATTTTCTCATTATCATTTTTCGTAGTTATCTATTATACGTTCAGCACGGTTTTTTCAAACATTTTTGAGTTTTTTTTCTCGGGAAAAGCCGGGAAACGAACGGGGACAAACCTTAGTCTTGCAAAAATTTAAATTTACTGAAAGCGTTTCCTAGCGACCCAGTTTTGCTTGAAAATTTTTAAAAAAGGTTACTTTTTTAAATCCTAAAATTATAAGGGGGCGATATTTCTATTTTGTTATTTTTTTTAAATTTTTAAAACCCAATTTAACCCTTTTTAACGAAAAATTTTTGTAAAATTGGGAAAGGGGAAAAAAATTATTAAGGGGAATTTTGGGGAAATCAGCCCTTTTAAAATTTTGTTTAAGGAAAAATGCAAATTAAATTTGGGAAAAAAAATTTAAATAAACTTTTAGAATTATAATTAATTACATTAAAAAAATTTAAAATTTGGAAAAAAATTTTTTATCATCGCTTAAAAATTTTTCATCTCAGGATCAGACCCCCCCCGCCCCCTCATTTTAAAAAACTGTTTAATAAATTTAAAGGGGCCCCCCCACAAACCCCCAAAAGACCCGACAACTACAAAAAGTTAAAAATAAGTTTAAAAATTTTTTCAAAAAATTTTTTTTCTACCCATGATTTTCGAATTAACCAAAATTTTTAAAAATTTGGGAAATCCATTTCCTAACTCCCAAATATTTTTTTAAAAATTCTAGATTTTTCTTTAAATGATATTTTTAAAAAATTTTTTTAAAAAGAGAAACATAAATTTTTTTTAAATTTTTGTGTTGTCGTGCTCGTTTTGGGTTTTGGGGGGGCCTTTGAATTATTAAAATAGAAAATTTAAAAGAGTGGGGCAGGGGGGGCTGATCCTGATGATGAAGTAATTTTAAGCGATGATGATGGAGAAAAAAACCTCCATTTCTAAATTTTTTAATGTAATGTAAGTTATTTAATTTCTATTCTTATTTAAAAATTTTTTTCCCCCTTTAAATTTTTTTCGATTTTTACACATTATATGTCTAAAGGGTGAGTTCCCTTTGCCCTTTTTTATTATTTTAAATTAACCCCTTTAAATTTCAAATTAATTAAGGGTTTTTCAAAAAAAAAATCAAAGTTAAAATTTTATTGCTTAATATTTTAGGATTTAAATTTAAAATAAAATTGCCTTTTTTAAAAATTTTAAACAAAACTCGGTGAGGGGCCTTCATCCAATTTTTGCAAGCAAAGGTTCGTCCTCGTTCGTCCAGGCTTTACAGAGAAAAAAAACTCAAAAGTGTTTGAAAAAACCGTGCTGAAGAAAATAATAATAAAAAATGATTAAAAATTTAAAATTTTTTAAAATTAAAAATTTTTTTAAAAGGAAATTTTTTTTAAGAAATTCAAAATTAAAATTTTTTGCAATTAAGAAGGGAAAAATAGAGGAGCGGGATAGCACTGGAGCATGATAGCTTTAAATCAATTCCTCAACTTTTTGGAATTCAGCAAGAGAAAAGAAGGGGAGAAGACGGGCAGTGTTTTCATGGATGAATAACTTTTTGATTTTAATTAAAAAATCTTAAATTTTCTTTTCTTTATTTTATTAGTTATCAGAATTAAAATATATATATTTTATAATATTTTATATTTTTTAAAAAAAAGGGTTTTATACACCCAAAAAAACACCATTTTCCCACCTCGATGCCCCTGTCAATTTGTGCCATCTTTATTGAATAGGTTGTTTCAGTTCTAGTTATAATTTTAAAAAAATATAATTAAAAATTTAGTATATAATTACTTTCCTAATTAGTTTAACAAAACAAAAACTTTGGGTTTTTATATTAAAAATTTTTTATTTTAGTTTGCTGGGGACTAAAAAGCATTGTTTTCGCCCAGACTCGTACTTTCATATGTAGACGAGGGGAGAAAAACTTTTTATGAAGGCTATTAAAAAAAATGTAGAAAAAGTTATAATTTAAACATAAAATTTGATTATGTCAAATTAAATTTAAAAATAGTACTAAGGATAGACTTTCGATGAGGCAAAATCAATAGAAGAGGCATAAGCACTGCTTTCATCATTTTAAGCTGAGTACAGTGC
Source organism: Tetmemena sp. SeJ-2015 (assembly GCA_027382625.1). Taxonomy (NCBI): domain Eukaryota; phylum Ciliophora; class Spirotrichea; order Sporadotrichida; family Oxytrichidae; genus Tetmemena; species Tetmemena sp. SeJ-2015. The sequence continues at coordinate 4,156 of JAJKFJ010021643.1, forward strand.
ATTCGCAGCATTGACGACTCTTGTAATTTTCCAGAACTTGTATCAAGCTTTATTTCCCGAAGTTTTCAAAGATCCCCTCATTATTGACTAAGCAGACCCAAAAGCAATCCCAACTTTGACACCGATATTCTAGCAATCGAGATGGCAGTCAAAAGTGAAATTAACATCAATCTAGAGTGATCTGAATATGGGGGCTAGCTCTGAAGCGTAGCAGTTTTAAATGCGTATTTCAATTCTAGGTGGAATTTAAATGAAATATCGATTATTTTTAATGTAAGCCTTGAATAAATTAGGTTTGATTAATTCGACGAAATTGAGCTTCTGGAAAATTAGACTATTAGTATATTGGAAATATGGGGGGGCCTTTCCTCGGCAGTAAAATTTTATATTGAAAAATGTAATTAAAATATGTTTATAGATATTTGCGCTCCTGAATCTGATCTCCATTATAGGGCATATTCCGAACATTAAGGCCTCAAATTTTATCTAATTCATCAGTAGGTCATGCTGCCCAAATAATCTATATTTTTGCTTTTTTTCGTATGTAAAATAATTTAAAGTCTATTTTGAAATGTGCAATATTTTTTTATTAATACATGCTTAGTATAGTCCAATGAATTAGGATCTACTTTGAATTAGAGATCTCCAAGATTCATTTTATCAATCTAAAGGTACTAGTCTCTGCTATTCTGCATCGCCAAATTGTTCTATAAGTTATTGCCAATAGATGTATTTTGATTATTTCTGCTTAAGGAATTCTCATTTTTCTACCAATTTGCTCTAGTGAGAGATCCTGATCTTCCTTATGATTTTTCAGTAAGCTAGTTTTACAATGGAACTGGCTGATTATTTCTTATAATTTTCCTGTCGGGAGCTTGCTCGATAAATATTTAATTTCCTCTGCTACCGACTGGCGAATGAGATTTGTAGCTCACGGGCAGGAACTAATAAACCCTCAATATAGTTAAATTCCACCTAGAATTGAAATACGCATTTAAAACTGCTACGCTTCAGAGCTAGCCCCCATATTCAGATCACTCTAGATTGATGTTAATTTCACTTTTGACTGCCACCTCGATTGTTAGAATATTATTTTTTCTAATTGAGGAAAGAAAATTTCAGGTTCAATATCATTTTCAATATCATCATTCCGATAAATATAAATTATTTACTAAAGTATAATTTTTACTTTATTCTTCAAGTTTGTCTTTTTAATAGTTGATATTGCTTTTCATAATATTAAAGGTTTTATATCTATTTTATTAAAAATTTCACTTCTTCTCACCTATTTTTTTCTCAATATAATTAATTAACTAATAATTAAATAAAAAAATAATTAATTTTTTTAATTATATGGATTTTTAAAGAATAGAATTTTTAGATATAGATTGAATATGAATACATGATCGAAGGTTGGTTTAACTTAGATATACATACTGATTGAGTCCTTATTCTGTGATTCATAATATTACACGCTTTAAATTAAATTTAATCTTTATTTAAATGTCTACTACTACAACTACCTCAACAACTAGAACTACTACTACATCAATACAGCAACCTCAACTTCGCAACTTATAGGTGACCATGAAGGAAGCAGGAAGGCATCCCTCTCGATCAACAGATACTCATCTTCGCACAAGCTAAACAAGCTACAAAAGTATGCTTCCATTTGCCTACTTTTGAACAAACAAATCGAAGGTCTAATCACTTTAACAGTCCAAACGCTCAAGCGCGAACAAAATTATAACTTGACTGAGCGGTGTCTTATATCTAAACTGATTTGGTTGAGCTACTCCTTATTAATATAAATTGATTGTTGCTTTCAATATCTTAATTTAATTATATCACTTTGTTCAGACGCCATTTTATAGGTTTTATTATCCCTCGTCTTCATTATATTGAACTATATTGCTATTTGGCTGCTTGATATTACAGAATAAATTAAAACAAAGGCTAATTTTTTTTTGGGATGAATTTACTGACTTGAAATTTAAATTATATCAGTTTTAATTATAGTTAATTTATTCACAGGAAATGAACAAATATTACTTTGATTTTATGTTGAAATTTTTTCATTTAAATATTATTTGGAATCTTATCTGTCCTTTTTTATTAAATTCATTCGCCTTTAAAAAAAATTCCTTAGAAAGCCATTATTCACCAAAAGCATTTACTAAGGCTATATATGTGACAAAATGTATTAATTATCCTTTATATTATAATCTTGGTATACTATAACTCTATTGGAATACCAAAATTCGATGATCCGTCTCAAGGATACAAGTACTATCAGATTTCTGAAAAGACAAATGCTCAATTCCAAAATGGAGGTGAAACCATCTTTCTTTTTCTCCATTTCATTGACACTCTAATCCCTGCGATCTTTGTCTTTGGATTTTTATCATCATAATTAGTGAACCAATGGGGTAAGTTCATGATAAAACTATTTATATTTTATAAATTATATGCTAGTTTAATTAGGAAATAAACAATTGGGGGCCTTTCATCGTCATCCACTTTTTTCATGAAAATATTAAAAATCACTATCTTGCCTAAATTCGCCAAAAACACCAATAATTTAGTCCTAATTCAATCTAATAGCGCAAATCCCGATCATATTGTTTAATTTATAAAGCATTTAGAATCTTCAAGAAACTCTCATTTCTGAAAATATTGAATTTTAAAGGAATGACAATACCTCTAGGGAAAATCGATGCAATCACAAGTTGAAAATATCTAAAGTAATAATTAATTCAAACTACTCTAAACCACAGTATCATATTATTCGAATCTTCTCATTTTTAGTATCCTTTTAAAACATAACTGAGCTAAAAAATATTATATGAAAATTAATATGTTTTATTAAAAACATGTTATTCTTTGTTTGCCCTGATAAATTTGTAATTCATGTATTCTATCTCTTTTTTAAATATTTCAGAATTTAATATAAAGGTCTTTGCTTTTTATTTAGTCTTAAGAAAGTATTATTGTAGAAATCAGAATGAAGTGTAAAATTGAAATTATCAATTTAAATCTTCAATTTAATTTGGGGAAATTTTTTGGACCAATTTAATTTAAACCTACCGCGCAACCTTGAAAATTTTAAATCATACTTGTATACTTATTTGCCCCTGATCTGAAACAATACACATTTAATGGCTTTAACATACTATAATATAGCTTCATTTCTAATTTTTTATCGCAGCTATTGAAAATAAATAAGTGCGATTTCTAGAAATAACTCAATATTATATAATTATTACCAATACGCACAACCCTAAAACTCATCTTTTCTTATTCAGAAAATGAAAATGGATTATTATATTGCTTGGGCTTAGATAATATCTGCGTGTTATGCATGAATGGCTTTCGCCTGCGAAAATATAGAAAGAATGCATCTTATGGGCTCTTAGCGCAAATTTTGCGCCATTTCTTAATGCTCTGCATCCAGATACTTATCATCTCCTCTCTTGGTCTTCGCACTCAGAATCACTGTGACATTTTTAACAAGCCGCTGCCTTAAAATTTAGCTCAAGAGTATATAACTTGTTCTGCATCTGCTGACTCTTCATATAGCTCTTCGCATGTGAAAACAGCGACTCAAATGAGTTCAGCCATGTTGAATATGCTGCATTGAAGAGGACCATAGCTTTGAATTTTCTCATGGTCTCAAGCATCCTTGAGTATTTATTATTCTGACAATCAAGGGTGAGGTCAAAAATGAAATACAGTTTAAATCTAGCTCAAATTGGTTTGAAATAGCATGTTTGGAGAGATTTTCAGTTGTAATAAGCAATCTCTATTCTAATCGGAATTTAAATGAGTTCAGAAATTAATTAGAATTAAATTTACACTTTTAATTAATTACGCTTTAATTATTAAAAACACATTTGAAGTGATTTGCTCATTGGTACATTGGTGCAATTAAGGCGTAACGCCATTTTAAGTTACACTCTAGTTGTGCTAATGTGCAAGTGAACCAATCAAACGATGCGCAATTTAAGGCCAAACATGCAATCAGGAATGGAGGGGAAATAAATGACACAGCCGAAGCTGAATGCGAATGGGGAGCAAATGCATGCGGTGGTTTTAAACTTTTAAGATAAATAATATAAGGTACTACTCAGTGTATGTGCTCGTATGCCAATCACAGATCCTTTGACTTTTCTCACTGCACTCAGTCCATGTAGGTCTCCGTTCCTATTTCAGTTTCATCTCCCACCCCATGTGGCAATATCCCATCCTCAATGAGCCTTCTTTCAAAGTACTTTGCCAAGTCTAATGCTGAGATGGGAAAACCCTTTGATTACTTTCTTCCTTCCTTTATCATCTCCACTAGGACTGTCCTATTCTTCAAGGCTTCTGCGTCTAAAGGCTTCAAATGCAACAAAGGATCATCATTTGAAGAGATGATCACCTTGCATCCCTTGTATCTCATCTCCACACCGCTATAATACTTGATATTCACTGGATAACCATCTCCTTCCATCAAGACTTTCATTCTTGCTAGATTATTTCTGCCAAGGAAATTGGGGGCGTTGATCTAGTTCATAATGACCAGCTGTACCTCGCTGCTATCATTTCTTAAGTTGACTATGAAATTCCCAGTTGTATCAACGAGTGGCTCTGTCAAAAAGATCTGCTCTATTTACCGCACTAGAGAAGTTTTTCCTGTGTTTGATTAGCCATACATCCAGAAAGAGCAAATCTTTTCCTCCAACCTGCCGAAAATCACATTGTATAGCCCCTACACTGCGGCTAAAAGATTAAACTGAGCTAAATGTTCTGATGTCACAGCAGGATTCTCTCGAGCTGCCAGGTCTCTAGAATAGCAAGTCTCAAGAAAGAGCTGGAGTTGGTCTACTACAGTGCGCTTTTGCTTCGGCAATGCCTCTAGTTGCTGATGCATATCAAAGTGGAATTTGATCTCATTTCGCTCCTTTGCCAGCTTAGATAACGCTGAGGGATCCTGAATATTTTGTTGATACAACTCCCCAAAAGATTTTACCTCTCCTGATTACATCTTTCTAATCGCTTCGATTACAAGAGGCTATTTATCTTCCGAGCTCGCTGATTCAGCGCTAAGTCTGGCGCTTACGCTGCTTTAACTCTTAGAGATCAGCTTATCAGTGATCACTCATTTACTGCCCATAATCATATCCACATCTCCGCTTTACTTGAAGCCTTTCTTCATCTTTCTGTCCGAGACCCGTTTACATTACAAACCTAACTTGCTGAGAGACCTCTGGCCAGAATAGGGGCTTGAAGAGAAGTATTCCTTCGACAGTTCTCCGAAAGAAGATTTTACAGTGAGTGCCATGTAAAGAGTTTCCTGCTTCGCTAGATGGAAGAAGATTACTCATAATTGAGCTCTTCTTCTTCCTTATTGATGCTGAAAAAGAAGATGGACTTGCTGTTGTAGTCTTTGAACCCCTGCTGTGCTAGATTTCGACTCATTGCGTGAACTTTCTATAATTATATTCTTTTTTAAAACTATAAAAAATTTAAAAAAATTGGGGGGGGTTTTTAAAAATTTTTTTAAAAATCAAAAATTTAATATCTTTAAAAATTTGTTAAAAACAGAAACCCAAAATTAAATCCAGAGAGCCTATCCTGGTCATATTTTTTAATATAACTAATGAACTAAAATTTTTCGGAACATAAGTGCAAAAAATTATTTTTAATGCTACTGGATGCTATGATTATCTTTATTTTTATGAAATTAAGACCATTATCTTTCAATAAATTAGTTATTAAATAAAGATAATGATTTTATTTTTAAAAAAATTAATAGGGAGGTTAATCCAAGAAAAATTCTATAAATAATTTAAGATTAAAGGCAATTTTATTCATTTATAAAATACTCGGAATAGAAATAGAATAAATATGATTCCATTATTTATCATCCATAAAAGAAACAAAATTATTTAAATAAATATAAATAGACTTAGTTATTAATTTTAAGATTATCTTAATTTAATGAGAGCTCTAAATAATAAAGAGGACTTGAAGGCTATCATAATATTTATTAAGAGATCTATGAATTAATTATTACATTTCTCTTTTACATATTCAAACTTCAATTTTATAATTTTTTAATTGCCATTCTTTTACAATTTAAATTTTTTAAACATTAATTTTCTAAGAAGCTATTCCAAAAAAAATTAATTAAAAATATGACCAGGATAGGCTCTCTGGATTTGAATTTGGACTAAAGAATCGGTGTTTTTAGCAAATTTTAGGCCAGATAGTGATTTTTCGTATTTTCATAAAAAAAGTGGATGACGAGGAAAGGCCCCCCCCCCGTAATTTCTTATATTATAGTTTTAAAATGAATATAATTATAGAAAGTTCACGCAATGAGTCGAAATCTAGCACAGCAGGGGTTCAAAGACTACAACAGCAAGTCCATCTTCTTTTTCAGCATCAATAAGGAAGAAGAAGAGCTCAATTATGAGTAATCTTCTTCCATCTAGCGAAGCAGGAAACTCTTTACATGGCACTCACTGTAAAATCTTCTTTCGGAGAACTGTCGAAGGAATACTTCTCTTCAAGCCCCTATTCTGGCCAGAGGTCTCTCAGCAAGTTAGGTTTGTAATGTAAACGGGTCTCGGACAGAAAGATGAAGAAAGGCTTCAAGTAAAGCGGAGATGTGGATATGATTATGGGCAGTAAATGAGTGATCACTGATAAGCTGATCTCTAAGAATTAAAGCAGCGTAAGCGCCAGACTTAGCGCTGAATCAGCGAGCTCGGAAGATAAATAGCCTCTTGTAATCGAAGCGATTAGAAAGATGTAATCAGGAGAGGTAAAATCTTTTGGGGAGTTGTATCAACAAAATATTCAGGATCCCTCCGCGTTATCTAAGCTGGCAAAGGAGCGAAATGAGATCAAATTCCACTTTGATATGCATCAGCAACTAGAGGCATTGCCGGGAAACAAAAGCGCACTGTAGTAGACCCAAATCCAGCTCTTTCTTGAGACTTGCTATTCTAGAGACCTGGCAGCTCGAGAGAATCCTGCTGTGACATCAGAACATTTAGCTCAGTTTAATCTTTTAGCCGCAGTGTAGGGGCTATACAATGTGATTTTCGGCAGGTTGGAGGAAAAGATTTGCTCTTTCTGGATGTATGGCTAATCAAACACAGGAAAAAATTCTCTAGTGCGGTAAATAGAGCAGATCTTTTTGACAGAGCCACTCGTTGATACAACTGGGAATTTCATAGTCAACTTAAGAAATGATAGCAGCGAGGTACAGCGGTCTTTATGAACTGATCAACGCCCCCAATTTCCTTGGCGAAATAATTAGCAAAATGAAAGTTTTGATGGAAGGAATGGTTATCCAGTGAAATCAAGTTTTATAGGGGTGTGGGAGGATAAAAGGGATCAAGGTGATCATCTCTTAAATATGATCCTTTTTCATTTAACCTTTAAACCAGAAGCCTTAAAGAATAGGACAGTCCTATGGAGATAAAAAGGAAGGAAGAAAGAAATAAAAGGTTTTTCCCATCTAGCATAATTTGGCAAAGTTTTTTAAAAGAAGGCTCATTGGGGAGGATATTCCCACAGGGGGTGGGAATGAAACTGAAATAGGAACGGAGACCTACATGGACTGAGTGCAGTGAGAAAAGTCAAAGGATTGTGATTGGCATACGAGCACATACACTGAGTAGTATTATTTATTTATCAAAAAAGTTTAAAACCCACCGCATGATTTCTCCCCTTCCTTTCAGCTTCGGCTTGCATTTATTTCCCCTCCTTTCCCTGAGCATTTTTGGGCCCTTTAAAATTTGCGCATCTTTTGTTGGGTTCACTTGCACTTTACAAAATAAGTGAAATTAAAAAAGCTTACGCCTTAAACCAAGCCCAAATCAAATCACTTAAAATTGTTTTTAATAATTAAAGCGAATTATTAAAATGTAAATTTAATTCTAATTAATTTCTAAACTCTTTTAATTTTCCGATTAAATGAGATGCTTTTTAAAAATGAAAATTTTCCCAAACATCTATTCAAAAAAATTGAGTAGTTTTTAAACTGTATTTCATTTTTGACCTCCCCCTTGTTTGTCAAAAAAAATACTCAAGGATCTTGAAATGAGAAAACAAACTTTCTTTGAAATTCAACATGGTAACCATTTGATCGCTTTTTTTCCATCAAAGCTATAGAAAGTAGCAAAATGCAGAAAAAGTTAATATTTTGACTAAATTTTTAAAAAGGCAGCGGTTTTTAAAAAATGTCCAGTGATTCTGGGCGAAGACCAAGAGAAGTGAAAGTTTGGATCAACATTAAAAAGGGCCAAAATTTGCGCTAAGCCCCCATAAGATGTTTTTTCTAATTTTCGCAGGCGAAAGCCATTCATCATAAACGCAATATCTAAGAAAGCAATATAATAATCCCTTTTCATTTTTGAAAAAAAAAGAGATTTTAGGGTTGTGCGATTGGTAATAAATTATATAATATTAGTTTTTCTAGAAATCGACTTATTTATTTTTAATAGCTGCGATAAAAAAATTTGAAATGAAGCATATTAGTATGTTAAAGCCCTTAAATGTGTATTTTTTCAGATCAGGGGCAAATAAGTAACAAGTATGAAAAATTTCAAGTTGGGGAGGGAAAAAATTTCAAAAAATTTTCCCCCAAAAAATTAAGTTTAAAGTAATTTTTTTCCCTTTGACACAAAATATTTTTTAAAAAATTTAAAAAAATTTTTTTTTTAAAAATTTTTAAAAAAAAAATAATAATTAAATTTTTAAAAACAAAAATAACATTTTTTAATAAAACAATTAATTTCTATAAAATTTTTTTCGTTTTTTTTAAAAAGGTAAAAAATGAAAGATTCGAATAAAATGATACTGTGGTTTAAGTAGTTTAATTTTTATTATTTAGATATTTTAACTTGTGATTGCATCGATTTTTCCCCAAGGTATTGTCATTCCTTTTAAAAATTTAATATTTTAGAAATGAAGTTTCTTGAAGATTTTAAATGCTTTATAAATTAAAAAATATGACGGGGTTTTTGCTATTAGATTTAATTAGGGCTAAATTTTTGGTGTTTTTTGGGGAATTTAGGCGATAGTGATTTTTTAAAATTTTCATGAAAAAAGGGGGAAAGATGAAAGGGCCCCCCAAATTTTTTATTTCCAAATTTAAAATAGCAATAATTTTTAAAATATAAATATTTTATCATGAACTTACCCCTTGGTTACTAATTATGATGATAAAAACCAAAACAAAAATGAGGGATTAAGGCAATGAAAAGGAGAAAAAGAAAGAGGTTTACCTCCATTTTGGGAAATTGAGCATTTGTCTTTTTAGAAACTAATACTTTTATCCCTTTAGACGGATCACGAATTTTGGTATTCCAATAAGTTTTAAATATACCCAAAATTATAAATAAAGGGTAATTTAAAACATTTTTTACATAATAGCCCTTTGTAAAAGTTTTTTGGGAAAAACTTTCTAAGGGAAATTTTTTTTTTTAAAGGGGAATGAATTTAATAAAAAAAGGGCAAAAATAAATAAATTTAAAAGAAAAAAATTTTCCAAAAATTTTTAAAAAAATATTCACAGAGAATTATTTTGTTGCATTTTTTTCCTGTAGAATAAAATTAATATAGATTAAAACTGATATAATTTTAAATTTCAATCAGTAATATTCATCAAAATTTAGCTTTTTAATTTATTCTGTAATACCATGCCAAGATAATGCCAATTATAGGTTCAATATTAATGAATGATCGAGGGTAAATAAAACCTAATGAAAATAGGGTTCTTGAACAAAGTGATATATATTAAATTAGAGATAGTTTGAAAGCATCATGAATTTATATTTAATAAGGGAGTCAGCTCCTACCAAATCAGTGTTAAGATCATGAAGAACACCGCCTCAGTCAGAGTTATAATTTTTGTTTCCGCGCTTTGAGCAGTTGACTGTTGAGGCTGAGTGTAGACTCCTTCTGGATGTTGTAATCGCTAAGGGTTCTGCTTGTCCTTGTTAAAGATCTAGTCCTTGATGTTGTTCAAAAGTAGGCAAATGGAAGCATACTTTTGTAGCTTGTTTAGCTTGTGCGAAGATGAGTATCTGTTGATCGAGAGGGATGCCTTCCTGCTTCCTTCATGGTCACCTATAAGTTGCGAAGTTGAGGTTGCTGTATTGATGTAGTAGTAGTTCTAGTTGTTGAGGTAGTTGTAGTAGTAGACATTTAAATAAAGATTAAATTTAATTTAAAGCGTGTAATATTATGAATCACAGAATAAGGACTCAATCAGTATGTATATCTAAGTTAAACCAACCTTCGATCATGTATTCATATTCAATCTATATCTAAAAATTCTATTCTTTAAAAATCCATATAATTAAAAAAATTAATTATTTTTTTATTTAATTATTAGTTAATTAATTATATTGAGAAAAAAATAGGTGAGAAGAAGTGAAATTTTTAATAAAATAGATATAAAACCTTTAATATTATGAAAAGCAATATCAACTATTAAAAAGACAAACTTGAAGAATAAAGTAAAAATTATACTTTAGTAAATAATTTATATTTATCGGAATGATGATATTGAAAATGATATTGAACCTGAAATTTTCTTTCCTCAATTAGAAAAAATAATATTCTAACAATCGAGGTGGCAGTCAAAAGTGAAATTAACATCAATCTAGAGTGATCTGAATATGGGGGCTAGCTCTGAAGCGTAGCAGTTTTAAATGCGTATTTCAATTCTAGGTGGAATTTAAATGAAATATCGATTATTTTTAATGTAAGCCTTGAATAAATTAGGTTTGATTAATTCGACGAAATTGAGCTTCTGGAAAATTAGACTATTAGTATATGGAAATATGGGGGGGGGCCTTTCCTCGACAGTAAAATTTTATAAGAAAAATGTAATTAAAAATATGTTTAGGATAATTTCGCTCCTGAATCTGATTCTTCAATTATAGAGGCATATTAGAACATCTAAGGCCTCAATTTTAATCCTAATTCAGTCAGCTAGAGGCAGCTCACTAAATAAAATTATATTTTTGCTATTTTTTCGCTATGAAAATAAATTTAAGCTGCTATTTTGAAATAGTGCAATATTTTTATATAACCAAAATTTAACTCATGATAAAGGGCTAATGCTACAATTCTTCAGCTCTACTTCGTTGGACTTATAGCTAAGCATGTTATGTAATAAAAAAATATTGCACTATTTCAAAATAGACTTTAAATTTATTTTACAATAGCGAAAAAATAGCTAAAAATATAGATTTTATTTAGGTGCAGCTGACCTCTAGCTGACTGAATTAGGATTAAAATTTGAGGCCTTAGATGTTCGAATATGCCTCTATAATTGGAAGAATCAGATTCAGGAGCGAAAATTATCCTATAAACATATTTTTTAATTACATTTTTTCATTATAAAATTTTACTGTCGAGGAAAGGCCCCCCCCATATTTCCAATATACTAATAGTCTAATTTTCCAGAAGCTCAATTTCGTCGAATTAATCAAACCTAATTTATTCAAGGCTTACATTAAAAATAATCGATATTTCATTTAAATTCCACCTAGAATTGAAATACGCATTTAAAACTGCTACGCTTCAGAGCTAGCCCCCATATTCAGATCACTCTAGATTGATGTTAATTTCACTTTTGACTGCCATCTCGATTGCTAGAATATCGGTGTCAAAGTTGGGATTGCTTTTGGGTCTGCTTAGTCAATAATGAGGGGATCTTTGAAAACTTCGGGAAATAAAGCTTGATACAAGTTCTGGAAAATTACAAGAGTCGTCAATGCTGCGAATGCACTGTACTCAGCTTAAAATGATGAAAGCAGTGCTTATGCCTCTTCTATTGATTTTGCCTCATCGAAAGTCTATCCTTAGTACTAGTTTTATTGAATTTAATTTGACATAATCATAATTTAGTGATTAAATTATAACATTTTCTACATTATTTTTAATAGCCTTCATAAAAAGCTTTTCTCTCCTCGTCTACATATGATAAGTACGAGTCTGTGGCGAAAACAATGCTTTTATAGTACCCAGCAAACATAAAATAAAAAATAATTTAATATACAAAAGCTCAAAGATTTTGTTTTGTTAAACTCAATTAGGAAAGTAATTATATACTGAATTCTTAATTATATTTTTTTAAAATTATAACTAGAACTGCAACATACCTCATTCTAATAAAGATGGCATCATGAATTGACACGTGGCATCGAGAGTCGGTCACACTAATTATGAGTGTGTTTTATTGGGTGATATAAAAGCCTTTTATTAATATATATTTATATATATATATATATATATATATATATATATATATATGTTTAATTCTGATAATCTAATATAATAAAGATGAAATTGTAGAATTTGAAGATATTTTTAAATTATTGCAAATAATGACAAAGAAGAGTTGCATATCATACCTATGAAATCACTGCCAGTCTTCTCCTCTTCTTCTCTCTTGCTGAAGTCTCCAAATAGTTGAGGAATGTGAGTTAACGCTAGTCGATGCTCTCACTTGTGCTATCCTGCTCCATCTATTTCTTCCCTTCTTAATTGCTAAACTAATTTAATTTAGAATTACTTAAAAATAATTTCCTTTAAAATAATTTTGAATTCTTAAAAGTTTTATACTTTAATTTTCTCATTATCATTTTTCGTAGTTATCTATTATACGTTCAGCACGGTTTTTTCAAACACTTTTGAGTTTTTTTTCTCTGTAAAGCCTGGACGAACGAGGACGAACCTCTAGTCTTGCTAAAACTTAGTACTGTAAGCGCTCCTAGGCGACCGAGTTTTGCTTGAAAATTTTCAAAAAAGGCAATTTTACTTTATTAAATCCTAAAATTATAGGGAGCGATATTACTAATTTAACGTTGATTTTTTGAAATTGTTAAAACCTAATTAACTTTGAACGAATTAACGTAATTGGAAGGGAATAAATATATATAGGGCCAATAGGGAACTCAGCCATTAGACATATAACTGTAAGTAAAAATCGCAAAAGAGATTAATAGGGCAAAATAATTTAAATATAGACATCAGTAATTATAACTTACATTACATTAAAAAATTTAGAAATGGAGGTTTTTTTCTCCATCATCATCGCTTAAAATTACTTCATCATCAGGATCAGACCCCCCTGCGCCCACTCATTAAATTTCTAGTTTAATAATTCAAAGGCCCACCCACAACCCAAAACGAGCACGACAACTACAAAAAGTTAAAAGAAATTATGCTTCTCTATTTAAATATATTTTAAATATCATTTCAAGAGAATCTAGAATTCTTAAAAACATAGTTGAGTTAGAAATGGAGTTCCAATTTTAAATTTTGGATTATTCGAAATCATGGGTAGAAGCAAAAATTTTTGTAAAAATTTTAATACTTATTTTTAACTTTTTGTAGTTGTCGTGCTCTTTTGGGGGTTTGTGGGTGGGCCTTTGAATTTATTAAACTAGAAATTTAATGAGGGGGCGCAGGGGTCTGATCCTGAGATGAAGTAATTTTAAGCGATGATGAGGAAAAAACCTCCATTTCTAAATTTTTTAATGTAATGTAAGTTATAATTCTGATGTTATATTTAAATTATTTGCCTATTAATTTTTGCGATTTTTACTTACATTTATATGTCTAATGGCTGAGTTCCTAATGGCCTATATATATTTATTCCCTTCCAATTACGTTAATTCGTTCAAAGTTAATTAGGTTTTAACAATTTCAAAAATCAACGAAAATTTAGTAATATCGCTCCCTATAATTTTAGGATTTAATAAAGAAAAATTCCTTTTTTAAAAATTTTCAAGCAAAACTGGGTCGCCTAGGAGCGCTTACAGTACTAAGTTTTAGCAAGACTAGAGGTTCGTCCCCGTTCGTCCAGGCTTTACAGAGAAAAAAAACTCAAAAGTGTTTGAAAAAACCGTGCTGAACGTATAATAGATAACTACGAAAAATGATAATGAGAAAATTAAAGTATAAAACTTTTAAGAATTCAAAATTATTTTAAAGGAAATTATTTTTAAGTAATTCTAAATTAAATTAGTTTAGCAATTAAGAAGGGAAGAAATAGATGGAGCAGGATAGCACAAGTGAGAGCATCGACTAGCGTTAACTCACATTCCTCAACTATTTGGAGACTTCAGCAAGAGAGAAGAAGAGGAGAAGACTGGCAGTGATTTCATAGGTATGATATGCAACTCTTCTTTGTCATTATTTGCAATAATTTAAAAATATCTTCAAATTCTACAATTTCATCTATATATAAACTTGTTTTTTTTTAAAAAAGTAAATATGATTTTATATTTTAAGCTTTATTTTCTCACAAAATATTTGATCCACCAATTTTTCATTTTTTTAATTACTCCTTTTACATCTTAATTCTTCATTATAGTTGGAATTTTAATTAAAATCGGTTATTGATTAAAATAATAAATGGAGAGATGCAACTTCGTGTCAGTTAAAATAGCAGATTCATCACTCTACCCTCAGCTTGTTCGATAGCTAATCAAAAACTAACATGAGTTTCTTATTTAGTCATCTTCTTTGTGCATCTATACTGAAGAGATGTGATTCGCGCATTATTCTACTTCATCATCTTCAAAGTATTCAAAACTTATGTCGCTTATAACTATTGATTGAGCAGTCCCTCACTAAAGTTGCAAGGATGAAATATTCTTAGAATTTCATGCTTAATCGAATGGTCTAATAATTATTTAAAATGGACATACTTCAACTGTCATTCATTTCTTCCATTTTAATTTAACATATAATTTAATTCTCTTTTTTATTAAATTCTTGGCTATATTGAATAGCATTACATTTTAAAGTTTGTATACAAACTTTTGCTACTTATTTCTATTAAGTAAACTTAACTTTAATTATGTTAATTGTATTATTACTAATTAAAGCTTGATTTAGCAGAACTTTTTAAAGAAAATTATCTGCTGATATTTTACGTTATCTATTATCTATCTGCTTTTTCCTTGTAGTTCTTCAGTTTCCTAGCAGTTGAGAAAAGTGTACATTTGAGGCGATCTAGGGCTCGTTGGATAGCTCTTGTAAAATTAGGTGAACTTTATCCTGTGCGTTGACCCTCCATCTGCTCGCCTGATGGAGTTAACTGGACTTTAATGTGGCAGCTCCAATTATTCATAAATGTAACCTCTTCATTATGCGAGGCTCTGAAATTAAGGATTCAGCCAGAGTCGACAGGATCATTTTTTCTCGCCTTTAAATGTGCTATCGTTTGATACCCATATTGTTAGAGTTTAAATTGATAAATTTAAAATAAAGTAGCAATATGAACGACCTTCAATATAAAAGCATTATTGTCAAAGCAATCATCAAGATACTACACTAATTATTTCTGAAAAAATGAAAAACTTAAAATTATTTGAACTATATTAGTGACAAAAAATATTTGTTAGCGATGATGCTCATAATATCTGAGAAACAGAATGGTTTTTAGAATTATTTAAAGTTAGAATTATTAAAAATAGAAAGAATTTGGAAGGTAATATAAAGTTATATCAATCCTCGCTCGATCTTATTATAGTGCAGAATTTATTAAAAAATCGTCTTAAATAACAATATAAATTAATTAATAAGTATTTATTTTACGCTAAAATGCAAAAGCGCACTGATCTATTCCTTTATATGCGCTGACAAGATGACTAGATACTTAGAATTTAAAGAAACACTTCATGAAAATCGTATTGGTAAGTCTAAGGATTATGTATATAATCCCCAATCATCAAATTTCATCATAAATAATGTTAAATTATGAAAATTAATTACCATTAAGAGAGATAAAAAGGCTTAATTCAATTCCCTAATTATTATTTATTCATTTCTCCATTTGCTTACATATATTTAGGTTTCTACTTTCTACTCTATGTTATCACACTACATAAACAAGCAGCTCAAGTTAAAAATTCTCACAATCGACAAGAATGCATAAATATTAAAAGCAAAAACATCACATATTCAAAATTCTGTAGGAATGTTTCACAAAAATACTGTCTGCGCGTTTCCATTTTTCACTATTGCATTTACTAATTAATTCACTAAATTGAAAAATTAAATCCTATATTGTTCAATTAGTAATTTATAATTTAATTTAAAAACATAAAATAACGAGACCCCCCAGCATGAACATAGAAGATCAATCGCCAATACTACTTTAATAATGTAAGCAAACTAATTATTCAATTAAAATATTTGGGATTCTAATTATCTATTGAAAAGGCATCTGTTTATCTATTTCTCATATTCTTGTATAAACAAATTCTCTTTTAATAGCAAAGTTAATTTCTAAGAAACAAAGTACTTTCATTCCATTTCATTCAAATTTTTAAAATTTACAATTTGAATTTAATAACTTTGATTTTTAATATATACTAAACTAAAATTTTAAAAGAGTTCTATTAAAGAAGATAGAAAAATTTTAAAACTTTCTAAATATCTTATTTTAATTATTCTTTTCAAAAATTAAAAGAGATATTTAAATCATTCATATATTTCATATAGTTACAGCGCGGAAATTCCGCGCGTTTATTAATCTTTAATTATTTAATCAGAAATTGGAGATAATATTGTTGACGATCAAATATTATTTATCATATTAGATCATTATTTTTATATAATCCTTAAATTGATCGCGTGGAATTTCCGCGCGGAGATGAAAAGTCCTAAAGTAAGGAAAACCCCAAAACCTAACTTTTAATATTTCATTATATTCATTATGCTTATATTAAATCTAAAAGATTTCTTCTTACTCATTGGACATTTCTAATACAAATTACTTTAACTATGAATTTCAAAAAAGTTTTCTTTATCTCATCAAAGCATAAAATTATCTTTTTCATTTGGCATCTTTCTTTTCTCAAAATTTATCAAAATTTATTTTTTGAGGAAACATCATA